>JADBJO010008360.1:87500-97512 GCA_016801955.1 Conus betulinus | reverse complement strand
AGGGGGAGGTACGTAAAGAGATGTAAGAACGTAGGTAGCCCAATGTAGGTAGGCTATAAGTATGTAGGTAGCCTATTGAGATCTGTTTTTTGTATGAAAGTGCTTGAGAATCTCTCTCTCTCTCTATCTCTCTCTCTAAATCAAACCCCAATCTAGAAGTGAACTGTTCGGTCCGTTGATTTTGTTGTTACTGTGGGACAGGATAGATTTAGAGAGTGATACCGAAAGAAAAAAAAAAAACCCTGAGTGAAGAGCAGCAGTGGTTCTATCAAGCTCAAGATCCATCTTTTAGAAAAGTCCTGTTAAGCAAACGTGAACACACAATGTTCTGTGTCAGCACTCTCTCAACCCCCAAGAGATGGAATAATGACTTAATGTGCGTGCCAGATTATTTTTTTCTTTATGTATGCATTGACGTACGGGACCTTAGTTTAAAGTCCCATTCCAAAGTACAGGTGGGGGGGGGGGGGGGGGGGGGGGCTGAAAAAATGCGCAGGATGAGGGAAGAAAAAAAAAATCAGCCAGCCTGAATGTCATGAGTAGAACGGATCCCTGTACTTTGGGACAACAGTCTGGCGTCTTAACCGCTAGGCCAATCTAGCTTCGTCAGATGTGTCGGATACTGAACTGTAGTCATCATGTGAGATGTGTTTTCATTTTGCAAGGCAGGGCCGACTCCTAAGAGAAGTACACAAGAGAAGCAGGGAGTGAGGACAACAGCATCCCAGACTGTCAGGGTACACTTTACTAGTCTTCAAAATCAGCTTCTGAAATTGCCGCAGGAAAGAGACCCCCACCCCCACCCGCCCTCCTCCATACACGCTTTGGACTTCCCACATAGGAAGCCTCTGAACTCGCTTGACAAAAAATGGTAAAGAAAAAAAAAAAGAAAAACCTGTTGTGGCGCAGAATCCTGTGGCATTGGTAGATGGCTGAGCAACAAAACACCCCCATTAGAAAAGTTCAGAGGTCAGCAGAGTGAAAAGTAAGTGGATGAAGTAAAACTGTTGCCGGGCGATAAAGATACACTCACATGTTTGATCTCAAAATGCCATGGTACCTGTTTACTAAGATAGTGGAGAAAGTAAAATGTTGCCGAGCGATAAAGATGCACAGACGTATTTGGTCTCAAAATGCCATGGTACCAGTTTGCTGATCTGATGGTGATCTCTTCACCAAGACTGTTTGTTTGTACGGTGGTGCAGCGTACGGTTGGGCCGATATGTTGTTAACCAGCGGTTGAACAGGCCGATCAGACCTGACTAGCAGCCAGTGCGGAACACACAGCATCAGGAATAACTGGCGACAACTGGTCGAACATTGTGCATTGAACGGATTGACAGAGCTATCAAACAGCACCAAGCCAGGTACACACACACACACACACACACACACACACACAACACACACACACACAGAGAGAGAGAGAGAGAGAGAGAGAGAGAGAGAGAGAGAGAGAGAGAGAGAGAGAGTTCAATATACATTTTTTTTCTCGTGTTTCTTTCAGGTATTCTTTAGAACGACCACAATCCTGGTGAGTAAAGAGGGCACCAATCGTTGTTGATTGTGGGTGGCGGTGGTGGGAAGGGGTGGGGGTGGAGGTGGTGGTGGTTGAAGAAGAAGAAGAAGAAGAAGAAGAAGGTAGTCATCTACGTCGTTTATGTAGAAGAGAGTGGCATATCATTTATTTTAATTCATGTGGCAGGAAAAAGTATGTCAATCATTTATGCGGCAGGGAAGAATGTCATTCACGTTGATTATATGGAAGGAAATAGTTCCGTCATCCATTTTAATTTATCAGCAGGAAAAAAGGGGAAAAGGATGCCATCTGTGTTCTTTTATGTGTGGATCACATTGTAGACGGAAAAACGTCACCCACGCTAAACAAATCTTAAATGTTAGCGAACCGCCCAGAGAAACGTGGACAAACGAGTCACAAGACAAAACACAACGCGTTTCGACCTCTTAGGTCTTCTTCAGGTGAGACACAAACGAATCAAATAACGAAAATTCACTTGGCTTTGATCGCTTCAGATCGCTTCAGAGTTCAGCGCAAGGAAGAAGGCGTTGAATCACCCACGCTAATCAAACGGCAGTGGAAACGGAAAGCATCCAAGGGCATAGCATAACAGGACACTCGAATGACTTCCAGTGCAGGTACAACTCCACTGACAAAGAAACGGCGAGAACAGCAGGACAGAAAACGCAAAAGAAACTATCACGAAATGCTGTACACGATCGGGGAACAACCGACTGTTTTTCTTTTAAACTGATTTGCGCTACGGTGACGGTCCTCTCCAACAGAGCGGATTTCGCTTATACAAACCATTGTCATCCCTCTACCGAACAACACCATGGTGTTCAACCCACAGTTTTCTCTTGAACTTGTTTTTTGCGCACACCTATGCAGCATGTGTCGCAATAGGCTAGAGCGAGACAATTCTAATTTCCAGTCGCTGTGAAGCTGTTCTCAAAAAACGTTTTGTTTTGACAGTTACTTGCCTGTGTATTTGTGGGTTTGAAAACGGGTCCCATGTGGGTTTGTTGTTGTTGTTGTTGTTGTTGTCGTTGCTGTTGTTGCTGTTGTTTATCATAATGCTTGTGGGAACAATGCGAGTGGCCTTGCACTGTAGTGATGTGCTCTGCCCTGGGGTGAACACACAGAAATCTGTTGTGTGGGGTGATATTCAGCAGTACACTAAGCATACGCTTTTGTATAGGAGATTGATGCTCAACCTCAACTCAGCCATACTTATAAAACGTAATGTGACCTGTGACAGGCCCCAGAGGATCTGTGGACCATCGACGACAAGGGGGGATACATGAGGTACCTGTGCTTTGGCTACAACACTGACAACGGGCAAGTGTCCTTCTCCATTAGGACAAGGAGGGAAAGATGCACGCAAGTCCTCACTTTCCAGCCGGAATTTCCGGAGTCTTTTATAGACGCTGAACTCGTCATCACGGTAAGTTGTAGACTGGGGTCGGTTCTTCACCCGTCCTCAGCACAAAAAAAGGCAAGGTTACGCAGAGAAAGTCAGCGCCGAACTTCCCTTGTACATGGACGAACAATTTCGCTGCGTTTCATATTATTTTTTTTGACGTGCAACTCACCCTTTCATTTAAAGTAAAATGCTTTGTAGTTCTCAGCTAAAACAAAACGCGCGCGCATGCCAACAGCAACCACAGAGAGAGAGAGAGAGAGAGAGAGAGAGAGAGAGAGAGAGAGAGAGAGAGAGAGAGAGAGAGAGAGATTAATGGAGATTTAAAGGGGCAAAATGATAGTTGTTTTTACTACTATGTCCTCCTAGGAAAAAGAGAAGGAAAGAAACAAAATCATTTGATGAAATTTCAAGTGAATAGAGAATGAGCAACACACACACACACACATACACACACACACACACGCACACACACACACACGCACGCACGCACGCACGCACGCACGCGCGCGCGCGCACACACACACACACACACACACACACACACACACACACACACACACACACACACACACGCACATTATATAAGCGATGATTTTTTTTATTTACACTTCAAACCATTCTATTGGAGGAAAACTAAACCAACAAAATGCAGATGAAGATAATGAAAACGAAAATAATACAGAATGAAAAGACATAAGAACATGATGAGCAGTGAACCATGTGAGAAAGGAGGGGGAGGGGGGACGAGGGGGGGGGGGGGGGAGAAGAGAGAAGAAAAATTTATCTTAAAAGAGAATTACTGATGCTCAGTGTATGCATTACTAATAAAATATCCATGTTGATGGCATACCTTTTCACTGCCATCAATCTGTAACCTAGTCTCAAGGAAAGTGCACACACATGTGGGTATTCGGATAGATACACAGACATGCATGCATGCATGCTGCGCAGATTTTGAAGAGCTGGTCATCATTTTGAAAGCGATCAAAGGAAGATGCAAGTAATATACCATTCAAAGATATAACTTCTCACATTGTTTTTAAACTGAATTTTCGGGATGGGGTACTTTTCAAAGTTGTTCGTTATCTGGTTTATGAGTTTCCACCAGAAAACATTTAAACCGAATTGATAAAGATTGTTGCTTGGTCTGAGGAATGCTTTTTTCTTCATTATGTCTTTGGCTGTAAGCTTCCACCTTTAAGCAACATTCCCCTTTATTGCATGAAGCAAGACCACTGCCTGCCTATAAAGCCTAGACATAAATGTATTGGAGATCATTCGGTCTCAATCTGATAGAATTCTCATTTCTAAACCAAGACGATCGCGTGTGTCTCACTGGTGTCATGTCAGATTTTACAGACGTCCAAAACAATGTTTGGACACTAAAAGGAGTCAAGGATTTCTTTTGAAAGGCTGACCTCCTTTTCTTTGGTCCTGTAATGTTATTTGAATTTTTTCGTATGTTTGATCGATGAACTGATCTGTAAGCATAGTTTTATGGGAACTTTAGGACTCCTTGGTGCCTGATTATCATTCACTATATTGATGGCTTTCTGTCTCTCATGTGAAGATAACTGACATTGTGTAGCGGGAATTACATCTACATCGATGTTTAATTAAGTTTACCTTAGCTCATGGGTTCCTACGTTTCTTGTATCCCAAGCCCGGTTAAATGACTTCTTTTCTTAATTCCCGTGTAGATAATCTGTAGCGATTTTGTTTCTTTCTGATTCTTTTTATTTCTGACTTAAGCATGCATGTTATAAACTAGTCTACTGGTCCAAATTTACAGCAACAGATCAACTACCTTGATAGGTTGTTTTCTAATCAAGTGATACGCCATGCTTAGTTGTGGGTCACAGTCAGTGTTGAATGACATAGAAAGAAGAACCGTGTTCAATGAGGCCTCGCACTGGATTGGTAACTGCTAAACGTTGAATGTCACTGAATGATGACTGGCACTGAACAGGTTGCAAAGTGAGACGACTGCAGGCGGAAATCTACACAAATCTTAAATAAATGTCCGCGAACCGCCCAGAGAACGTGGACAAACGAGTCACAAGACAAGACACAACGCGTTTCGACCTCTTAGGTCTTCCTCAGGTGAAACAAAACGAATAAAATAACGAAAGACAAAACACAACGCGTTTCGACCTCTTAGGTCTTCCTCAGGTGAAACAAAACCGAATAAAATAACGGTGAAAAAAAAACAAACGAAAATTCGTTATTTTATTCGTTTTTGTTTCACCTGAGGAAGACCTAAGAGGTCGAAACGCGTTGTGTTTTGTCTTGTGACTCGTTTGTCCACGTTTCTCTCTGGGCGGTTCGCGGACATTTATTTCAGATTTGGCACTGAACAGTTGACAGAATATTGCTGAATCACGCAGCGTAGTGATTCCTATTGAACGATCAATCACAGAATGGTGCACGCCACTGATTGGGAGCTCCTACTGTACGAGCCAGCCGCTGAATGTCGAGTCACACTGAATGATGACTCCCAGTGATTTGTTAATCAGTGAATAGTGACACCGAATTGTGACTCCTTCCAATCAATGAATCTCAGAATAATGCACGACGATGAGCACTTTATCACACAGAAAACGAAATCCCATTGAACGGTCAACTACGATTAAAAGAGACCCAATCTGATCTTGAATGGCAAAAGTCGATGTTTAGCCCACATTTGTTAATCATATACTTTTGATGTGCCATCACCAATCTTAAGATGTCCTGTAATGGAAATCAACTTTAAACATCGTTTCTTCAAACACCCTCGTCCGTGGCTCATCTGGTGTCAAATTACTGACGTACCTTACGAGTCAGGTGTATAGTTACTTCTGTGAATCAAAAATGCAAAGGGGAGAGAATCGGTGTCTCACCTGACATTTCCACTGTTTGTCTCTGTTGGAATTCCATTCCCTTGCACAGGCCGCTAACCGCTTCCAGGAGAGAGGACTGTTCAGTTGGCTGAGCCGCCCTCTCAGGTTACCATGTGTGCCAGTGTATAGTCTTCAGCTGTTCACAGAGGTCGTCATTCTGCCTGCTCGTAACCTTTGCCCGTGTGCAAACCAATGCGAGTGTGCTTCACACTTGACAACCCGATACTATTTGTATGGAGGTGCGGTAAATAGACAGCCACCCATACTATTTGTATGGAGGTGGGGTAAAGAGACAGCCACCCATACTATTTGTATGGAGGTGGGGTAAAGAGACAGCCACTCATACTATTTGTATGGAGATGGGTAAAGAGACAGCCGCCCATACTATTTGTATGGAGCTGTGGTAAAGAGACGGCCACCCATACTATTTGTATGGAGTGTGGGGTAAAATAGACAGCCGCCCATACTATTTGTATGGAGCTGTGGTAAAGAGACGGCCACCCATACTATTTGTATGGAGGTGGGGTAAATAGACAGCCGCCCATACTATTTGTATGGAAGTGGGTGGGGTAAAGAGACAGCCACCCCGTGAACAGGAGGCAGACCCAGACCCAGTCACATCGACAGGAAACGGCGAACGCCTTTCATGTGCACATAAATACTCCAACAAAAAGTCGGAGATAGTAATCCTGCCTCCCTTTCCCAACAAAAAGCCGGAGGTAGTAATCCTGCCTCCCTTTCCCAACAATAAGCCGGAGATAGTAATCCTTGCCTCCCTTTCCCAACAAAAAGCCGGAGGTAGTAATCCTGCCTCCCTTTCCCAACAAAAACTCGGAGATAGTAATCCTTGCCTCCCTTTCCCAACAAAAAGCCGGAGGTAGTAATCCTTGCCTCCCTTTCACAAAGCCAGTCGCCCATCCAGGCGGCAGAACAGCAGATTACCTGACGTGTCAAGTCTCTAAGCGTGTCCACCACCCCCGCTGCTATTACAGTGACAAACCAACACAGTAGTGTCTAACGTCTGTGAAGCCCGTAACGTCACTGGCTTCACGCTCAGCCAGTGTTCTGTTTATCGTTTCTTAAAATGTCATCTTTCCAAACAGTTTTACGTGCACTTAACCTGAAATACAGTAACGTATATCGGGTTACTTACACTAGAAACAACTCTCTCTCTGTCTCTCTCTCTCTCTCTCTCTCTCTCTCTCTCTCTCTCTGAATTATGTACTTGTCTTAAGTGGTCAGACTTCAAAGATGTTTTCTTGCGTGATCCTTTTTTTTTTAAAGCCATCAGTGGCACTGACTAATGAAACGGGTTTTTTTTCCTCCGCATATTTTCCAGACGAACGCACGTTTGTTGTCACGCCGCAGAAGCAGCCGGTTCCCCAACACTCTGTGCTCCGGCCCAACACGACAGGGCGTTCAACCAATCCTTCATGGGTCTGAAGACTGACCAGCAAAAAATCCTGTACGCCCTTCTGGACCAGAACGTGCAGCAACGCAAGTCTGAGTAAGTGGGATAAACCAGATAACTTCGGCGGACAGAAGACAGTGTATAGATAACCCTGTGACAGGTGATAAGGCACTGTGCTACGTATAGCTTCTCTTGTGACAGGCCACAATGTATACCTATCCTTGTGACTGACGAAGAGCAGGTCCACAAAGAACAGCTACCCTTGCAACAGTCGAAGGACAAAACACAATGCGTAGGTGCATTGTAACAAATGAGGGACAGACCACAATGTAGACCTATCCTTTGGCAAAGGGCAGACTACAATGTAGACCTATCCTGTGGCAAAGGGCAGACCACGATGTAGACCTATCCTTTGGCAAAGGGCAGACCACGATGTAGACCTATCCTTCGGCAAAGGACAGACCAAGATGCAGACCTATCATTCGGCAAAACACAGACTACAATGTGGACCTATCCTTTAGCAAAGAACAGACCACAATGTGGACCTATCCTTTAGCAAAGGACAGACCACAATGTGGACCTATCCTTTAGCAAAGGAACGACCACAATGTAGACCTATCCTTTGGCAAAGGACAGACCACAATGTATACCCATCCTTGTAACTGACGAAGAACAGGCCCACAAAGTATAGCTACCCTTGCAACCATCGGAGGACGTAGGTACATTGTAACAGTTGTAGGACAGACCACAACGTATCGCTAAAACAACCGATACCACCCCAACACTTTCTGCTGGCGCGGACTTGACAGAGCAGTTAAGAAGCCTTCGACTGGCCAGCGAAAACACTATACGCCCTTCTTGATCAAAATGTGACGCAACCCGACTCTGAGCGAGCATGCTAAACTAGTTACATATGGAGGACAGACTACACCGTAAAGCTACCTACGTGGAAAATAAAATATACACGTATAATGTATTGCAACTTTGTGACCAATGAAGGGGACAGACCACAATTTATAGCCACTCTTGTGACAGATAAAAGCCCACAGTGTATAGACTGAGATTACAGAGTATAACTAACGTTGCAATAGGTGATGAACAGTACAGGCTTCAAAAGTATTGCAAACATTGTAACGGGCATTGGACGGAGAGTTGCACAGAACATATAGTGACAGAGGTTGGAGAGACACGTGTACAGAGCATAGTTAGCATTGCAGGGGGTGCGGACAGGCAAGTGTCAGAGGTATCGCTAATTCACAGTGAGCAGAGAGGTTCAGAAAATAGGTGGTGGAAAAAAAGAGATATACTGAGTATAGCTCATCTTATGAAAGGTGGTGTACAGAGAGGTGTATAGAGTGTAGATAATAATTATTGTGGCAGGTGGCAGGACAGAGAGACATACTGAATATAGCTGACCTCACGAAAGGTAGCGCATGGAGAGGTGGAGAGAGTACAGCTAACATTGCGACATGTGGTGGACAGAGAGAAATATCAAACAGATTGCTAAAGTTACGAAAGGTGATGCACAGACAGATGTTTAGAGGAAAGTAAACATTGGGGCAGGCAGTGAACAGAGAGATGTACAGTCTTCAGCGAGCACTGTGATGGGTGGTGACAGAAAGCTGCAGAGAGTGTAGCTGACATTGTGACAGATGGTGAATGGAAAGCTGTAGAGAGTGTGGCTAACATTGTGACAGATGGCGGACAGAAAGCTGTAGAGAGTGTAGATAACATTGTGACAGATGGTGAATGGAAAGCTGTAGAGAGTGTAGCTAACATTGTGACAGATGGTGAACAGAAAGCTGTAGAGAGTGTAGCTAACATTGTGACAGATGGTGAACAGAAAGCTGTAGAGAGTGTAGCTAACATTGTGACAGATGGTGAACAGAAAGCTGTAGAGAGTGTAGCTAACATTGTGACAGATGGTGTGAACAGAAAGCTAGAGAGTGTAGCTAACATTGTGACAGATGGTGAACAGAAAGCTGTAGAGAGTGTAGCTAACTTTGTGACAGATGGTGAACAGAAGGCTGTAGAGAGTGTAGCCAGCATTGTGACAGATGGTGAACAGAAAGCTGTAGAGAGTATAGCCAACATTGTGACAGATGGTGAACAGAAAGCTGCAGAGAGTGTAGCTAACATTGTAACAGATGGTGAATGGAAAGCTGTAGCGAGTGTAGCTAACATTGTGACAGATGGCGGACAGAAAGCTGTAGAGAGTGTAGATAACATTGTGACAGATGGTGAAAAGAAAGCTGTAGAGAGTGTAGCTAACATTGTGACAGATGGCGGACAGAAAGCTGTAGAGAGTGTAGATAACATTGTGACAGATGGCGGACAGAAAGCTGTAGAGAGTGTAGATAACATTGTGACAGATGGTGAACAGAAAGCTGTAGAGAGTGTAGCTAACATTGTGACAGATGGTGAACAGAAAGCTAGAGAGTGTAGCTAACATTGTGACAGATGGCGGACAGAAAGCTGTAGAGAGTGTAGATAACATTGTGACAGATGGTGAACAGAAAGCTGTAGAGAGTGTACCAGCATTAAGACAGATGGTGAACAGAAAGCTGTAGAGAGTGTAGCCAACACTGTGACAGATGGTGAACAGAAAGCTGTAGAGAGTGTAGCCAACATTGTGACAGATGGTGAACAGAAAGCTGTAGAGAGTATAGTCAACACTGTGACAGATGGTGAACAGAAAGCTAGAGAGTGTAGCCAGCATTGTGACAGATGGTGAACAGAAAGCTGTAGAGAGTGTACCAGCATTAAGACAGGTGGTG
>JADBJO010008360.1:55000-82500 GCA_016801955.1 Conus betulinus | reverse complement strand
TGTGTGTGTGTGTGTGTGTATGTGTGTGTGTGTGTGTGTGTGTGTGTGTGTGTGTGTGTGTGTGTGTGTGTGTGTGTGTGTGTGTGTGTGTGTGTGTGTGCGCGCGCGCGCGCGCTCGCGCGCGCGTGTGTGTGTGTTTTGTGCGTGTACTAACCACCTTCCCATATTCAGAAAGAGCACGGGGGGCACTCGATAGATTTTTTTTCTGTACATCCTAGCAGCCGAGCTCTTCAATCCATTCCATTTCACTGTCTTAATTCGGGCATTTTGAAGCATACGTGTTATATTTAGAACTGAACTGGTCTTGCTTGCTCTGTGGCGAACAGAGCCTCTTGTACCGAAGGAGATACACCAGGAAACCTACACTCCGCGTGAACTTACCTCCTCCATGAGACACAAACGAGTGTGGTATGGCGCTGCGAACTGCACACTTCCCCTCGCCTGCAATGATAAACCAACAGTCATGAGATGCGACATAAATTCCATCAACAAATGTTATGTTGCTAGTATACTAACTGACGACATTAACAATTGCAGGCTTTTCATGAATTCACAGTTAACTAGCGGCGTTGTGTGTACGACTGGTTTTGATGTTAAAATTGGATGCTGTTCGAGAGAAAAGAAACCAGTAGATTTACATGAAATGGACGCAAATGACGGAGGTCTGAGATGGTGAAAGTATCTCCAGCAGCGAAGAATTTTCTTGGCACCCGGCTTGGATATGTCAATCACAGAGGGGACGTGAATTCCAGGGGAAATCATTCATGTCATTTCATCAATTCTGGGTAAGTGTAGTCCAATGCATAAAAGAGTATACTTTTAGAACAGAGTAATAAAATGAATAACTGAATAGGTAATCGTAAAGATGAAAAGATTACAATTTTTTCTAAGTAAAGATTGAAATAAAATATTTTAATTTCAACCAGCTTATCAACAGATTCAAAAGTTAACTTACTGTTCCCTGTCTCATTTTATTTTCAACTTCGTTTCATCTAAATCGAGATTATTTGTATTTGTTTCTGTCCGTCTTTGTGTTTGCCTTTTTTTTTTTTTTTTATCTCCCTTGCATCCTTGGGTGGATCCTTAGGCGTAGGCTCAAAGATTGTCCCCTATATTTTATACTCTGTGCATAATGTCTTTAGTTTTCAGCAACAAATTTTTCTTCCCCACACTTTCGTTTTGCTTCACATACTACACTTCGCTGGCTCTTTGGGGCTGCTGTTGGATTCTTTTTTGAACTCTTGTCAATGATAACACCACAGTATTGGACTGTCTTGTGTCTCTATTTGACACCAAGGGCGCAGCTATCAACATTCGTGCTTCTTTGATGAGTCGAATTTAGAGTACAAAAGATCCAGAAAGAAAGTAATCCAGGAAAAAGTAATATGAATAATTTATCTTCTCTTTCTCTTTGTAATTTAAAAAAGATAAAAACTCGGCAATTCCGGCAAATATGTAAGCGTTCGTTTAACGGAATTTTGTAATACAGGAGGTGAAAAGGCCGTATGGTACCTGGTTGTTAAGGCGATGTGTGCGTATCTCCTAACGATATTCAGATTTCTCGAGCATGTAGTTTCTCCATACAGTTCAAGTGGTAATTTAGTACAAGGGAGGCGCCAATTGATAACACACACTTCACGACATTGCTATTGTAAGGATGCTGGTGGGGGAGTAGAGAATTCCATCTCAATTAGGATGACCGAGTTAAACATAACCTCCACTGTTCCACCGGGGTCAAAATATTTTCTATATCTTTCACCTTGCGGGCTTTTCTTAAAAATCCTAAATAACGTCTCCAAAGGGTTTTGGTTCGAAGCTGCGTGAATTCCAGGTTTGTCCCATTGGTCCAGCCACGTTCGAATCTGTCGGAGATGGTCCCGAATATGTAAAACGGGTCTTGCTTGCTCCAGAAGCTGAGATTCATCTGGAGAACCAAAGTCAGCGTGACTCCCATCAGAAGAAATACTCTGGGGAGCGTCATTATTTTCTGAATCTCCCATAGCTTTATAATCTATCTCTGTGTGTGTGCGTTAGACAGTGTCAATGGTCGTTCACAGAACGCTTTTTCCCTTGTTCTGTCTTCAGCAGGCACGGAGTCAGTGGCGGGTGCAGACAAGGGCAGGGTATTCAGATTATTTTCAGCAGCTGCTGTCTCGGGCTGGTTTTCCAGCCCCTCTTCGCTCACGTCACCCACTCGTGGCTGTATCCAACGACGTCAGCAGTAACGCTACAGTGACGAAAGGGATGACGTTGAGAATGGCAGACAGCATACAGAAGAGAGAGAACCCGAATATGCAGAGAGGAGAGAAAATGAGAGGGGGGTGGGGGAGGGAGAAAGACAGACAGAGGGAGAGACAAGAAGGGAGAGAGAACAACAGAGAAATAATGAGAGAGAGGAAAAAGATAATGAGAGAGAGAGGGTGTGTTGAGAGAGACGGGGGGGGGGGGGGGGGGGGGGGGGGAGAGAGAGAGAGAGAGAATGAGAGACAGAGAGCATATCTCAAAATACTCACGCCATCGTCGAACATCCTATATTCAGGTGGAGATGGAGCCGACACAAACATGACCGCCACCCTGAAACAAGGTGAGCAGACACAGGTGAGACAGCCGCTTCATCCAGCCGGCTCCAACAGCACAGTCTGTTCAACTTCAACACCATGTGGCTCCCTTCAGCCAGCAACAGTAAAGCCCTGCCACCTAGTTCATTAAAGCCCTGCCACATAGTTCAATCATCTGCAATATAGCGTACACCAAAGATATGGACAGTCTTCTGCTCTTGCAGTGTAACATACACTAGTCCACAGAATTGTAACTCTGCCATGTTCGAATTTATTACCTACAATATTGCATTTCTTGTGTAAGTAGGATCGCAACAATGTTTGTGGTCTATTCCTTCATTTTTTTTTTTGTTTTGTTTTAAAACCATGCCATTCGGGATCCACTAATGACAGGGCTCCAGTCAATGCCACTGGCTGTACAGCTACTCAATGTAACATCACTACCAATACAGACAGATTCCTGCCAGACAATGTAAAAATGGTAACAATACAGTGTGTTGTCTTGGGACTCGTTTGTCCACGTTTCTCTTGGCGGTTCGCTAACATTTACTTAAGATTTGCTAACTATACTGCTAGATTCCTGCCAGACAATGTAAAAATTCTAACTATACTGCTAGATTCCTGCCAGACAATGTACAAAATGCTAACACACTACAAGCTTCCTGCCAGGCAATGAAAAAATACTAACAGTACAGGTAGATTCCTGCCAGACAGTGTAAAAGTACTACTTCTATAGGTAGGTTCTTGCCAGATAATGTAAAAAATACTACTTACAAAGGTAGGTTCTTGCCAGACAATGTAAGCATCTTATTCATACAGGTAGGTCCTTGCCAGATAATGTAAAAATACTACTTCTATAGGTAGGTTCTTGCCAGATAATGTAAAATATACTTACTTCTATAGGTAGGTTCTTGCCAGATAATGTAAAAATACTACTTCTATAGGTAGGTTCTTGCCAGACAATGTAGAAATACTAACAATACAGCCACATACCTGACGGACAATGTAAAAACAAAAATACTACCAATACAGATAGGTTCCTGCCAAACATGTAAAACTGCTGTCAATACAGCTCTAGATTCCAGATCCGTCAGTGTTTTAAGTGCCATACACTGTGGAATACACCAGATCCGAGTTTATATTCGAAACAGGCTGCACACCAAAAATTAATGCGCCAAGGCCTCGCTTAAAGAGTCGAGTGTCTATAAACTGGTGCAGTTAGATAAGTTTGGAGAATATTCATCGTATCTGAAAGTTGATTTTCCTCAATTTCTTTCATATGGCCTTCAAGGCACAAGCCAGGTGGTTCCAGACAGACACATTTAAAATGAAAGGCGCCATCTGCAAAATGAAATGAGACAGAGATCACAGTCTGTGGCATTGTTGTTCGTCTTTTTTTTTTTCTTCTTTTTTTTTCATTTTTTTATGCAATACAATGCTTAGAAATGACAACCAAGTTGGATGTGCTATGGAAGGATGCCTATCTTAAAAGTGTGACTATATCCTTAACAGGTTTCTGCGCAAAAATGGATGGAAAGAGTGGGGGCAAGGGGGGGGGGGGGGGGGGGGGGGGGGGGGGGGGGCGTAAGGGGCTTATGCCACCAGGTTTTGATACGAATGATGAATTTGTTCACAGCATGGTGGACTAATAGGTGTGAAAGCAATAGATACTGCTGTTCTTCACAAAATTCAGTGCATGCATGAATCATCAACACCCTACCCGCGTCATAAATATTGTGTCTTGGAGAAGGTGGTCATGTCAACTGATGACGATAAGACAGCACGCCACATGGCGCCGCCCTGGTCCTCTCACAGGTGATGTCACTGAAAAACATGAAAATCACACGGTGCCATTTTCCAAGCCTACATAGATTTACGGTAAGCGTTGGAATCCTGTTCTAAATAATGTTTACAGTCCCGTTTTGAACTAACAGGCAAATCATATTTAAGTGTGTTTGTGGACTGTGAGTGAAATCCTACTCAGTCCTAAAAAGATAAAATACTTTTTTTTTTTCCCTTTACAACTTTTAAGGATTTTTTATGGTGGTGGTGGTTTTGGTGTTTTTGTTTGTTTTGTTTGTTTTGTTTTCTTTCGTCCTGACAGTTCTTTACGTTTTTTAACAGCCACTGACTATCATTTTCCTACTTGTGTCCACACGTGTGAAAACACTTCTCTGCTGAATCATCCAAACCACAAGATCATGACTGTCTTTGGAGGAGGAGGAGGAGGAAAGAAGAGGAGGAGGAGGAGGACTTGAGGAGGTGCAGGAAGGAAAAGATGAGAAAGCGAAGGCAGAGAAGGAAGGAGAAGAGAGTCTGGACTGGTCGGAGATGGGGTGATGGAAGTAAGGAGCAGATCTTTCATAGAGCCTCATCAGCACTGGAGATGGTCTAGCCCTGTGTGAAGAGGAAGGAGGAGAAGGAGGCGCAAAAGAGGAGCAAGAGGAGGATCCGTGGGACAGAAGAGGGAGAGAACTGGGAGGAAACAGAGCTGAAAATCGTGGATCTTTCTCACTCCTTTCTCACCCCTGACGGTTCTTCTCATTTGCTCTCTAGGAGGCGGGAGCTGTTTTGCCATCCACTCGTCACGCAACGAGCAGACAGACGTCCATGGCGACTCTGGCATCCACTACGGAGCAGCAACATCTACCCTCTGAATCTGCCTTCCTGCAACCATCAAAGAACAAGTTTGTTTCCCACCCTTGTTTGTGGCGTGGTATGGAGGATCTACAACGACTGAAAGACTAGCTGTAATGGTTATCAGAGAAAAGAGCTCAACAAAGGGTATTCTATGCAGATAGTTTTCTACTATTTTGATAAACACAGAAGCAGAGTAAAGAAGTCATGGGCCCCTTTAAAAGAAACTGGGACTAAAAGCACATAAAACTGGGGAAATGTTCAATTAGCACTGCGCTGAAGCTCATATTATATACACCACGGTGTTGAAATCATTTTCATATAAAAACATCAGCACATTTCGTGAAGCAAGTGACTAACTACTCCACAGTCAGAAACCATCATTTTACAAGACTATTTTTTTTTTTAACTATATATGTATCTATGTGAGAGAAATCTCATTATCTTACTGCTGATGGAGATGTTAGGCGCCATTTTCTAAGTCCGGGTGGGACAGTTCCTCAGTTTTGCCTTCGCTACTTCGGTGTGTACACGTCAGGCCTTTCCCTCCCATTCATCACCGCTGGTGGTGTTTGTCTCACTCATTCTCACCTCCTGGGTTGTTGTTTTGGGCAACTGGCGCCATCTGGAAGGCGAACGAAGGTCGAGGCTTCCTCCAGGTCCTCCATTTATCCGTCATGCACGAGCAGATAGACGTCCATGGTAGCCCTGGCATCCACCACTGAGCAGTGACTTCCCCTCTGAATCCACCGGCCTGCAATCATCCATGCACAAAAAGTTCTCAGCTCTTCGCCTGTTATGCTGGGAAGATGAACAAACCAACAACTGCAAAGAATTTCAAAGAAAAAAAAATTATCAACTCTGTGATGGAGCATTCAATTCAGATAAACTTTCATGTAAAACATTTTGATGAAGCCGGAAGCAGAATAACAGTGGTCCTGTAAAGACACTGGGACAGAACATGCTGCAACTCATGGGTAAAATTCCAAGTGGCGCTTTGCTTCTGCTCACGTGCACTTTCATGCTGCTAGTTCTACTCCCATGGCAGCATTAAGTTAACGTCAACGCAAGGGAGAATATTCAACAGTCATCTAAACTTATCATGTCATTTCGACTACTCATAATGTACATGATGTAGCATTCCTAAATTGAAAACTAACATTTCAACAGAATGTTTTTCTTAATGCTCTTTGTTTCTTTTCTGTAAATCTCCTTTTCTTGCTGTTGATGCAGATTTTCAGCTGGGATTTGTTTTAACATGCATTTGGTAGTAGCTCTAATTCGTTTAGGCCAGTCAGGTATTTAAATACCTGTAATAATGATGAGAACGACATAGAATAAGTTTCTCTTTGCTGTGTCTAATTTCTTATACACAATCTCTGTGCGTTACCCAGTATTCACCAGGGATTGGTACGGGCAATCAGTTGCCGTTTATTTGAAATGTTGAGCTGAAAAAAGGGGGAGGGACGAAAAAAAAAAACGCCATGTACACATACATACAGTGAAAAAAAAAATCATTTCTCTGCTCTACAAAGGCAGTGAATCTTTACACAGAGCGTTAATAAGCACACACACACATCGGGATGAGGTTAGCTACCATCTGCTGAACCTGAAGGAAGGGTAGTCCAGAGTCCATGTCTTTCTTTAGGCCAGAGAGGTGGATGGCGTAGTCCACAACGGGGTGCAGAGAGGCTAAACAAACGTTGTCCACGATGGATGCCAGACCTGAAAACATCAAACACCAGTTGTCTACATTGGTCACTTTTTTTCCCTTCTGCGGTGTTTTCCTCTTTTAGGGTGTGGTTTCAATTTTTCCTGTTTATACGTACGTCAGAGTTTATTATTTCCCCACACAAATTATAGATGAAAAGCCCTTATGAACATAAGTGGCTTCTCTACGTTTTTCTTTTAGTTGTTGTTAGTCTTCGTAAAAGAGACGTCAACATTATTGTACATTATAGTGTTTTCTTTTGCACTCCTCACTTATTGATGACGGCTAGTGAACTTTTTTACGTAGTTTACGTTTATTCTGAATTATGTGATTTTTTTTTTTTTTTTCTGTTGGTTTTGAATGGTTGGCCTTAGCAACCGCCAAATCCTTCGCTGTCACAAAAGGGTTATATTCTCAGTAAGGTAATCTCACTGTGAATTTATATTGTTTTTCATGGAGAAATTTTGATCAATTTATCTTGTAGAAAATCCTGCGTTTCATCAACATATTTTTAGAAACGTTCAGATTGTTTTATATGCGAATAAATCAACCAGGGGAACTAAAACAGAATAACATCTCTGTCCATTTCCATGTCGTTTTTAAACGCAGTCAAATTTCAATCCGATTAAGTATAAGTTATCATTCCTGATTTTTCTTTACTGTACATGGGAAACTTCCGTGGTTTTGTTCACATTCATAATACTTCTTTTCAAGATTTTGAAAGAGAGGGGGTTAGTTACCGCCAAGGACATAAGACAAAGCACAGCACAAGACAATGCATTTCGACCTCTTGGGTCTTCTTCAAGAGGTCGAAATGCATTGTGTTTTGTGCTGTGCTTTGTTTGTCAATGTCCTTGGCGGTAACTAACCCCCTCTCTTTCTAAATGTTGCTTCGTTCTCCACCCTCAGTCACTCCATTTTGAAATTTCTGTTCAAGATTAATGTAAAGGAGGTTTTAAAAAAAGTGGAATTATCTTTGATACTTATTTTGAGTCCCGCCATCATCTGTAATCAGTAATTCACCACATGATTTTTTTTTTTTTTTTGTCTTTTTAAGTTGTATTCATTTGTGTCCTTTTTGTTATTGTGAGTTTCATGGTTCAACGGTGAATTTCCAAATCCAGCACAATTTAAAGCGGGTAAACTGTACAGAGTTTCTAATGATACACGTCTCCTGCCTGCCAAGTTTACGATTTACAACCTAAACAAAGGACTGGGGATGAATTTTGATTATGAAAATCAACAATAAAAAAAAAAAAGACAGAAAAACTGATACTGTTCATTTCTGTCACAATAGCGTACTGTTTTGAACTTAAAGCACAATATTTAAATTCAATAAAAACACAAAACACCGTCTTTTTTCAGCAAGCTTTCGAGCCACTACTCTTCTTCAGGCCGCATGACAACAAGTGACGCAATAAAAAAATGACGTCAATGGTGACATTATTTGTGACATCTCTCTCTCTCTCTCTCTCTCGTGCACAACTCCATCATCCTCCGTTTCTCTGTTCAGTCCCCACACACTGAGCCCTTGTGGATAGTTCGTCTTCAGCTTGTATCTCCAGAACCTCTCCCTCTCTCTTCGTTTATTGATGTCCGGACTTTTCATGAGTTCGATGACTGTGCAGCGGAGGTCGGTCAACTGGTGACCGGGGCCATTGAAAGTGTTTTGGCAACCAAAGTGTCCTTCTTGTGCCTGATGATGTCGTACCTGTGGGTATAGAAGCGCTCCGCCAGGGTGTTGCCGGTCTCCCCCAACATACTGCACATCATGACACCCTGCACAGTCAATCAAGTACACCAGATTGTTGGAAGTGCAGCAGACCACATCTCTGATGTTAAAAGATTGACCCGTCCTGACGCTGGTGAAGTTAAGTGATTCCTGCAGATGTTCTTTGCAGATGATACACCGTCGTTTGTCACATTTGTGGCAACCTGTTGCATCTTCATGTGCATTATCACCTCGATCGCCAATACCAATCTGAGGCACATCAGGGGGCAAGCATGAAGGCATCAGCAGGTTGCGGAGGTTGGTACAGTTTCTTTCCCCCCACGATTGGAGGAAATGGAACAGCCGTTGTCATCCTCCTGCTTGTATGGAGGACCTTCATGTATGTCTTGAGCCACTGGCCACTGGCCGAAGGGTTATGGGTGATGATGAACGGCACTCTCTCTGCGTTGTTCTTTCTGCTCACGTAGTTGAGAGCGTCACTCCTAGAGATAACTTTCACCTTCTCAATGGATGCCTCCACAAGCGTTGCTGGATAGCCCCTCTTGATCAATCTTTGCTGTAATCTTTGCTTCTCTGCTGGAACTTGCTGTCCTCAGAACAAATGCGGCGTATACGTAGGCACTGTCCGTATGGATTAAAGCACAATATGCAAATTTTTTTTTTTAACTTCCCCCACTCCCATCCTACTGTCCTCGTAAGTATCTAACATCATGCTTATTTGTAAAGGTTGTGTCCCTCGCAAAAGGGGCACAATTCTGGCAATGAATTATGTGGCCTATTTAAAAATGTAATTGACTTCCATGCATTGTTTTAAAGCAAACTCTTTCGGAAGTAAAATAAGAAGAAATTCTAAAATGATTATCCTATGATAATAGATATCAAATTGTATGAATCAATCAGAACCTGCGCTTCTATCTAAGCTTAAAACATGGACGATAGTTATAAATTATTGCACAGTAGGACTGAACGAGATAATTCAATCATTCTGACTGATAAATTCACAATGTTTTATTAAAGCCCCCCGAATGAAACAGTCAACCTGTAAACTGGCCACAAAAAAACAAACAAACAAACAAACAAAAAAATCGTACTCAGAACAGATAATAATTGACTGGCATGCAGTATTAAACATATACAGCATTTAGATTGTATGGTATTATCCATCTATTTCTACCAAAACTTCCCCCCAGTACTATAATTTTCATGATGATTTGACTCGGCATGGAAACATGTCGAGAATACTTCTGAATGAGGTTAGAGAGATTTTTTTGTCCCGTGCAGTTTATACCATGTATTTGTTTTCATATCAATGCTACTGCATACTCCGTGGCTTAAGTAGAGATTAGATAAACAGTATTCTTGATTAAGTTCTGTTTTCGTTTAGAGCAAGCGCTTTGTCTCCCCAGCTAGGGACTTGTACGTAGACCATCTCGCAGCCCGTGGTCACGTAGTTCTCCAACTCTGACCTCCTCCTGTTTTCACACTGCTCGACCATTGCAACGACTCGGCAGTCGTGACATTGATTGAGACACGGCTGCAAAAAGAACTCACTATCAACACATACGACTCGGCAGTCATAACATTGATTGAGACACGGCTGCAAAAAGAACTCAATATTAACACATATACGACTCGGCAGTCTTTACATTGAGACACGGCTACAAAAAGAATTCAATATCAACGCATACAACTCGGCAGTCATGACATTGATGATTGAGACTCGGCTGCAAAAAGAACTCAATAATACATATACGATTCGGCAGTCTTGACATTGATTGAGACACGGCTGCAAAAAGAACTCAATATCAACACATATACGATTCAGCAGTCTTGACATTGATCGAAACACGGCTGCAAAAAGAACTCATATCAACACATATACGACTCGGCAGTCTGTGACATTGATTGAGACACGGGCTGCAAAAAGAATCAATATCAACACATACGACTCGGCAGTCTTGACATTGATTGAAACACGGCTGCAAAAAGAATTCAATATCAACACATATACGACACGGTAGTCGTGACACTGATTGAAACACGGCTGCAAAAAGAACTCAAATATCAACGCATATACGACTCGGCAGTCGTGACGTTAATTGATGCACGCTGCAAAAAGAAACTCAATATCAACACAAACGACTCGGCAGTCTTGACATTGGTACAGACACGGCTGCATACAAAAAGAATTCAAAATCAACACATACACGACACGGTTTTCGTGACACTAATACATGCACAGCTGCAAAAAGAACTCAAAAGATCAACGCTTACGACTCGGCAGTCGTGACGTTAATTGATGCACAGCTGTAAAAAGAACTCAATATCAATACAGACGACTCGGCAGTCTTCTTGATACACTGACACGGCTGCATACAAAAAAGTTCAAAATTTTTCATGACATTTTGTGATGACACTTTTTTTTTTCCCGACGGGTGTGAAAGTTTTCGGGGGTTTTTTTTGAGAGAGGAGGGGAAGGAAATTCTTTTTTTCACGACTTTTAGTTTACTGCGTATTTTTTTTATCTTAAAAGATTTTGATGACATTTTGTAAACGAGTTTTGTGATAAAAGTTACGTTTTCATGACGAGTTTTGTGATGAAAGTTACCACGTTTTTTTTTTTCATGAGTTTTGTGATGAAAGTTACCACGTTTTTTTTTTTTACTTTTGTGATGAAAGTTACACGTTTTTTTTTTTACGAGTTTTGTGATGAAAGTTACCACGTTTTTTTTTTTACGACTTTTTGTGATGAAAGTTACCACGTTTTTTTTTTTACGAGTTTTGTGATGAAAGTTACCACGTTTTTTTTTTTTTTTTACGAGTTTTGTGATGAAAGTTACCACGTTTTTTTTTTTTTACGAGTTTTGTGATGAAAGTTACCACGTTTTTTTTTTTTTACGAGTTTTGTGATGAAAGTTACCACGTTTTTTTTTTTTTACGAGTTTTGTGATGAAAGTTACCACGTTTTTTTTTTTTTACGAGTTTTGTGATGAAAGTTACCACGTTTTTTTTTTTTTACGAGTTTTGTGATGAAAGTTACCACTTTTTTTTTTTTTTTTTACGAGTTTTGTGATGAAAGTTACTACGTTTTTCAAGAGTTTTTCTGATAAATGTTATCGCATTTTTTTCTGATTTTTTTTCGTGAAAGTTACTACGTCGTTCAATGTGGACGCAGGGGGAGAGCGTTTCGATTTTCAGTCACATGGTGCGCATCATTTTCTCGCTGACAGTTTAATGTGTGTGTGTGTGTGTGTGTGTGGGTGTGTGTGTGGGGTGTGTGATGCCCAAATTCTCATGTAACCAATCCAGTCAAGTGAGACAAAACGCAAAAGAAGCCAGAGAATCGGCAAACCTGTACTAACGACCATAAAGAATCATTGGCTCTTTTGTTGTTGTTCTGATTTGCTTTGTGTGTAGGTGGGTGTTCTTTATATATTGCATTTTTTTTTTTTCGAATGAGACTACTACAGCAGCATGTTCCGATCTGATCCCACGCATGGGGTGTTGCACAGTATATGTAAAATATCCTACCACACAATATTGTACAGTACATGTGTGTGTGTTGGTGTGTGTTACACGTGTGTGTGTGTGAGAATGTGTGTGTGTGAGTGAATTCACAAAACAAGGAAGTTTATGAAATCGCTAAGAACGTTTGATTGATTTTGCAAAATTTTCTATTTCACTCGGGATTTTTGCGTATTCACTATTTCTTGAGGGATTTTTCAAAGTTAGCCGAGTTTTGTGGATGACGTTTGTTGACGATTTTACTGCAAAGTCCTAAGGCAATTTGCAAAGTTTCGAAATTACAATGCACAATATGAATGCCTGTCAACGCTAAACCGATTAAAACTAAAATTTAGAAAGAGTGGGGGCTTAGTTGCCGCCAAGGACATTGACGAACAAAGTACAGGACAAGACACGATGCATTTTGACCTCTTGGGTCTTCTTCAAGTAAAAAAAAAAAAATCCTCACATTTAATATTTAGGACAGTACAAACAAAGAACGAAGAGAGACTTATCTGATGTCCATGTGGTATGCTGTGAAGAATGGCCGACAGAAGGCCACATGGACATCAGATAAGTCTCTCTTCGTTCTTTGTTTGTACTGTCCTAAAATGTCAAATGTGATTTTTTGCTATTTTTTTTCTTGAAGAGGTCGAAAAGTTACTGTCTTGTGGTCCTGTACTTTTTGTCAATGTCCTTGGCGGCAACTAACCCCCACTCTTTCTAAATTTTGCTTCGTTCTCCGCAATCAGTCGCTTCATTTTGAAACGATTATAACTATTATACAATTTTCAGGATCATGTTTATGTTCCTTACGCGATGTCAAAGCTCTCGTTTCCTGACTTTTGTAATTGTTGCGTCTGATGCGGGTATTGTTATTGTATCCGCCGACGTAGTCAAGATTGGTCTCGACGTTGTAGTTGTTGCTTCTGATGTGGGTTTGTTATTGTATCGGCCGGCGTAGTCGAGATGGGAGTATCTTTTGTCGTAGTATAAACCATTTTTGGGTAAGTATAATTCCAAAGGACACGACTCACGATTTAAACCATTTAAATCAAACGCACTATATTTACAAGTAAAGGCTATTGATTTACTAACATTACTAAAATGTCTCTGATAGCTTTAATAGCGACAGTGGTGCTGTCAGCCTTATACAGTGAAAACGAATAGAATGTTTTGATTGTATTAAGTCATACGTTAGTAGTATGCAACAGTACGTGGATGGTGACGTTTTGTTTTTACCTGGTCTGGATAACTAAAAGAGAGGGGGGTGTACTGGGCAGTTACACAAGAGGAAAATAATATCTTCTTCATCTAACATCTTACAGGAATCATAAAAAAAAAAAAAAAAAAAAAAAAACCAAAAAAAAAAAAAACGACCCCCGAAAACACGGGGATCACGAAGAACAGAAACAGTAACATTTTTTTATTTAGTTTTTTTTTTTTTTCTCACGCATAATAATACAGCCCACTTGTATTGCTGATGTCACAGTGACCCACCCTACGCTGTGCAGCAGCGGCGCGTGAAAAAGCTGCAATTGTGTGATTCGTTCGAGTTGCTCTCTCTCTCTCTCTCTCTCTCTCTCTCTCTCTGATATTACGGAGTGTGGTGTTACCCAGTCTTTGAAGAAGATGGAAGTGCGAGCTGCTCTGGCTTGTGTTTGGGTTATATTCAGTTATTTGAACGGGGGAAGTACGGTGTCTGCCAACTGACATGTGTATATGCAATATGCACTTATCTTGCCATACTAAAAGCATGATGTGCTTGTGATATTAAAAAAAAATAATAAGGGCCCGCCTGTCAGGTACCATGCTCTCCGCTGAGTTCAACTTTCATTTCACTTTATGCATGGATTAATATTGTTCTGTTAGTCAAAGACCCCACACGGCACGCTATCAGCTAGATGATTGGTATAATGACATTAGATTTAGGGAGGAAAGGCCATGGAAGGTTAGCGCGAGGCAGGCTCCAGCTATGAAAGAAGGCTCGTGTTGTTGCTCATTCGCAAATTGGTTGACAGAAAGAATTTTGTTTTACACAGCTTTTTATATTCACAAAGAGAAACTGTTTTATTAATTAGCATCTTTCAATGAAGGTGGTTATTAAGAAGACATTATTCAATCCGTTCTTGTGACTACCAAAGTGTACAATATAGAAACAGACTTTTAGCAGAGAGAGAGAGAGAGAGAGAGAGAGAGAGAGAAAGAGTAAAGTGAAAAAATTTTTTTTTTTGCCAAAAAAAAAAAAAAAAAAACTTAAACAAAGGCAAAAACTTAACGGGACAAAAGAGTTAGGCAAAAGAACATATCAGAAGGGACAAAAGATACGAGATTTTGAGGCAAAAGACAACGAAAAGAACTTTGGTTGCTCCGGTAGATATTTTGCCAGTTGTATCAATGGTTGTAACTTCTTTGGGTGTAACGTATCTGGTTAAAACCGTAGCTGTGATGTTTGCTGCGACAGCCATCAAAAATTGTATCGGAAAAGTTTGCATTGTAGTAATCGGAAAAGTTAATCGCCAGTTGGTAGTCCTGGTCTTTGACATGAAGGAAATGGTCCAGTCCATGTACGCGACACTCAAACACAACTCCGGAAGGATGGCGGACTCCATAGTAACTTTAGTTGAGTGTGAATCCATAGGTATTGGTTCTGACAATCCTCCCAGTGTCTCTGTGGGGTACTGGACGGTTCAGCCACTATCCACAGCATGGGTTGCTGCACGACGGGTTCCATGTACAGTTCCTGGATTTTCATAGTGCAGTATTCACATTTGTTCGCACTGACGTTACATCGACAACTCAAATCTCACCCGCTGGGTCTCCATCTGTACCTCGCTGCTAAAATCGCAGTCGTGAACCGCCACAGCCATAAGAAAGAAAAATGTAGACAGCAGAGTCATACTTCCTAACACTGGCCCACTCTGATACCGTTTGCCGTTCAGAACTTTCATCATTTCACTCTAAGGGCTGCACTTGCCACCACTTGTTCAGCAGTTACCTGGGAAAAGGAGGGGGAGGGGGGGGAGGGGGGGGGGGGGGGGGGGGGGGGGGGGGGAGAGATGTAAGATGGGAAAAAAAAATCCGGGAGAAAAAAAAATATAGTCTTTCTTCGTCCTCCACTCCCTTCTTTTAACCGACAATAAGTTTCCCGTTAGTCTTTTTTTTTGTCCCCTCCTTTTTTTTTTATCCCCTCCTTTTTTTTTTTGTTTTTCAAGACATGGGCATCAGCGTTCCCTTTTTTTTCCTCCTCTTTTTTTTTAGAATTTTTTTTTCTTTTATCAAGACGTGCTATCGCCGGTTCCAGTGCAATCTCCCAAAAAACGTCATTAATATCGTCGGGTGGTGGTCTTTTATCATTCAGCGTAGTTTTTGACAGATCGACGTTTTTATCCATTTTTTTCAAACGTTTTTGTCTTCTTCATGATCTTTAGAACTTTTGGACTAAGAACAACAAAACAAAAGTAACTGCCTACCTTCAAATCCAAGGAATCAATTACAGAATGAGAAAGCTTTTATTAACTGTAACTGGGGGGGGGGGGGGGGGGGGGGGACAAAAAAAAACGAGACAGGGAAAAGAATACATCCACAATAGGAGCAGCCAGGAAGAGGAAGGGAAAAAAAATTATAAAAAAATTGGTTTGTGTGGAATGTTGATACATTTTTCTCTTCCCGATCCGGGTCAAATTATGCCCCCACCACCCCCAGGTACGCACAAGACCCCAATCACGCCCCCACCACCCCCAGGTACGCACAAGAGCCCAATCACGTCCCCCGTCCCCCCAATCACGCCCCCCACCACCCCGGTACGCGCAAGACCCCAATCACGCCCCCACCACCCCCCCGGTACGCGCAAGAGCCTAATCACGCCCCCACCACCCCCCGGTGCGCAAGAGCCTAATCACGCCCCCCCCCCCCCGGTACGCGCAAGAGCCCACGCCCCCCACCGCAAGTACGCCAAAGCCCATCCCATCCCACCAACCTCCGGTACGCGCTGCAAGAGACTGACGACGACGATGATGATACTGTGTCAATTCTGGAACTGCCACCCGCCGCAAACTCTCAGGCTTTGGAAGAGCTATCCGAGCGCGTTGCTATGGCCTACCAGATCTGGGAGAACATCGACCCTCCCGACGACGACGGATTAGACGGCGAGGGCTGTTCTTACCAGGATGCAGGCAAAGTGCAAAGAGAATTCCTTGGTTTTGTCACCTCTCTGTTTACCCAGATGTGCAGAATCAGTACCTGTAACATATGTTACAACGTCTATGACGACGGTTCCCGTTACCCCATGGCCATGGTTCCTTGCAATCATGTTGTGTGTTACAGTTGTTGCGAGAGCATTATGGGCGAATCGATCGATCCGTGTCCAGTATGCCAGACACTGTCTACCAACATTGTGAAAGTGCCGAGTTCAGCCACGATGATGCGCACCTTACTGGGGGAGGAAGAAAACAATCTGGAGCTACAACTCCAAAAGAAACAAAACCCTGGCGTCGCTGATGCTTTCAAGAACTTCCTCCTTAATCGCCTGGAAGTGGCGAAGGTGTCAGCAGAAGGGCTTCTAGAGCTAGCGTGCAAAGCAGCTAAAAGAAGAATTCGATCTACGCGCTGAAATTCGCTCTGTGCTGGTAGAAGAGAAGTACGAACCCTGAGCGATGAAATCGTCGTAGCGTTTGAAGATCTGGTAGGAATGGTTAACGTGACTCTTCTGAAAGAAGCGCAGGAGATCCTGAAGCGTATTGACGCAAAAGATTTCTTTCGTAAGTCCGTTCCTGACATTTTGCCCGAATTCAATCAAGCGAATGCCATCATGAACCGCATGATCCAACGCAGCTTACTCGATGATGATGCTGAGATCGCCACGAGGGGGGGGGGGGGGAAAAGTATACAGGCTCGGATCTGCCAGAAAAAATGCGAGATGTTCAGTCTACATCACTTTAGCCCCACTTCTACAAGGCCTTTGTCAGAATGACCCAAAGGCGTTGCACAAGGATTGTGCAGAATATCTGTACCTACCTTGAACAGGGCGGATTCATTAAAGAGAAGCCCTAACAACACCCTGTCGCCCGCTCGCCCCCCAAAACAAGCCTGCAACCAGCCACTAATTAGACTTTTTTTTTCCCAGTGTTATAACACTACTTGATATATAGTCCCACTGCATTACTTTTGCTTGCTTGCAAAGTGTTTCATGTTTTTAAACACAGACAGAAAAAAACAGGTAGACGTACATAGATCAATAGAATAGATCGATACCGTTTTCAAAGGCTTCCACGACTGTCCTAATGAATTTGAGTTTGGTTTAAAATAAAACTGGAAATGTTACTAAGACTGTTGTTTTAGTGGTGGTGGTAGTCGTGGCAGTGTGTTTACACACTGCCAAGAGACGGGAGTTCAGCGGGGAGAGAGAGAAGTGCATATGCACTTAAGACAATCGGAAAACGGGGTTAAGCGGGGAAGAAGAAGAAGTGCATATGCACTTTTCTAAAAAACGTATTTAAGCCAAAGCCAAGACCAAACAAAGCATCTTTGACCAAACCTTTTTGTTGTTATTATTATAACGAACCGAACAGGATGAAATTGTACTTTGTAACTTGGCTGATGACAGAGCAAAAAAAAAAAAAAAAAAGGCTCCGTGACTCGCATAAGCAAGCTTACTCCGGGTTAAGCAACAACCACTTTGTAAAAAAAAAAGACAGTTTATAATGAAGTACATGTTGTATCATTATTGGCATGGCGATTGGAAAGTGACTCCAGACAACGACTTTATCATCATAAACGGCTGTTGGTACAAGACAAGAATGGACAGACTTCGTTACGTGTGTCCCAACGACCAAACGGTCTTTCACGAAAGGCTCAGGGTGGCCGTGGAAGAGGGATTGTCAGAACCAGTTGGAAACGACCTACCACGCCAAGCCCATGGCAGACCATGAATCGTACAAACACACTTCAGGCAGGCATAATCCAACAAGAGGAAGGGCACACCAACCCCCTGCACGTCCTTGCTTTCGAAGGCGACGTCACGGAGATGTTTGATAATGTGACGAAACAAAAGTAACCTAGAGGATCAGCATGTTTTTTTTCTTAGGAAGGGGGGACACCAGTCATGTCACTGAGCATTTCATACTTAAACACTCACAAATTAAACTGAAATTAAACGAAACCAACAAAGCCCGACAGCTAGCCAGTCTGTTTGGAACCACCGATAAATTGACCCCTACGCCATGATTATTATCGAGTCTTAAAAGGCTCTCCTACTTCCGCTCGAGGGCGAAACCCTGCCTACTGTCTCTGCTGAGAGACTTGAAACCCTGGATGGAGGTAAAATAGCTAGTATTCAGTCTTTACCTGAGCCACTGCGGGAATAAAACAATGCGGTAATGTTGTAGAATACGACTCGGAATCCGAGTCAGATACATGCCTAAAAATGGCATGGGTCACTTTAAACAATGTTATGTGGATGTGTGTATATATACGTTTAGTATATAACATGTCATACTGACAGATGTGTGTGTGTGTGTGTGTGTGTGTGTGTGTGTGTGTGTAGAGTGGATACATACAGCGCACGCGAGTGCACGCACACACACGCATACAAACACTACACGCATACCAATACGTGGAGAGAGAAAGTGGGATGGGGGGAGAGAGAGAGAGAGAGACAGAGACAGACAGAGCGAGAGACTGACAGAGAAAAACTTGTCTCAGCTTTTCTACGTCTCTCGTACGCACGCACCATACACACACACACACACACACACACACACACACACACGCGCGCGCGCGCACACGCATAAGCAGCACACACACACACACACACACACACACACACACACACACACACACACACAACGCACACAACACTAACACTTTTAAAATTCTCATTTCTATTAACATATAGTACAACATGCATAGAATACTGTAAATAACAAAAAAGTGTCGAACTCTCTCTCTCTCTCTCTCTCTCTCTCTCTCTCTCTCTCTCTCTCTGCAGCAAAAAAAAAAAAGGGTAAAATTGAGCAAATCTAGCACCATCAACAACAAAATCTCTTAACAAAAACTCTCTCGCACTCTTTGTCTACAGGAGATCCATAAAAAAAAACAAAAAACAAAGCCCCTATGGGAAGCGGTTACTGCGGTGGCGTCTGCGAATGTAGTCGAGGTACCGCTCCCAATGATATTCTTGAGCCCTGGCGTATGTGACCTCTCCCTGCAGTTCGAGTGGCAACTCGTCACAAGGGAGGGACCAATGGCAACAAGCACTTTAAAGCACTGTTGTTGTAAGGGCGGTAGTGGTGGAGTGGTGAATCCCCTCTCAATTAGGGTGACCTCCGTTTCCTCATATTCATCTATATAGCATAACCAGGTTGAAAGCAACCTCCGCTGTTCCACCGGGGATAATGTTTTTTCTAAGTCTTCCACCATGGGGGCTATTCTTAAAAATTCTAAATAACGTCTCCAAAGGGTGTGGGTTCGAAACCGCGCGAAGTTCATATCTGCCCCATTGGTCCAGCCACGTCCGAATTTGTGGGAGATGGTCCCAAATATGTAAAAGGGGTCTTGGTTCATCTGGAGAACCCAAATCAGCGTGACTGCCATCAGAGGCAATAGTCTGGGGAACGTCATTAATTTCTGAATCTCCCATAGCTTTATAATCTCTCTCTCTCTCTCTCTCTCTCTCTCTCTCTCTCTCTCTCTCTCTCTCTCTGTTAGACACCCTTGTTCTGTCTTCAGGAGGCGCGGAGTCAGTGGCGGGTGCAGGCAAGGGCACAAGGGCGGAGTATTCAGGATTATTTTCAGCAGCTGCTGTCCCGGCTTATTTTTTCCAGCCCCTCTCCGGTCACGTCACCCCCTCGTGGCTGTATCCAACGACGTCAGCGCTGCAGCAGTAACGCTGCAGTGACGAAAGGGATGAAGGTGAGAATGGCAGACAGCAGACAGAAGAGGGAGAACCGAATATGCAAAGAGAGAGAGAGAGAGAGAGAGAGAGAGAGAGAGAGAGAGAGAGAGAGAGAGCTGGACACTTTGATGGTTTACTGGTATTAGCTATAAAGCCCTTGTGACACGGGTACAAGCATGGATTGATAACGGCAAGACATGGACACCAACACACAATAACACTAGTACTAACACACACACACACACACACACACACACACACACACGCACGCACGCACGCACACACACACACACACACACACACACACACACACACACACACACACACACACACACACACACACATGCACTCACGCGCGCGCGCGCTCGCGCGCCCTCGTAGAACGTACAATAGGTCAATAGCAACCATCTAAACATACGCGTCTTTGTCTTGCCTATTGGGTTAAATACTCATTAAAGTTCTTCGACCGATGGATGCCCAATAGACATTTTAGCATATAGTACACTGACGCATTATGGTGCATTTTCTTTTTTCCGCAGTGACCCCGCTTCTGAAATGTATTTTGCTGGTTATGCCATTGTAGCGTCACCATGAGACGCTAGGATATTGAGTACATCCTTCCTCACTGCTACCCTAAACAACACATGATTTTTCCTCAGATCTTCGTAGCCCCTACATCCGCAGATGAAGCGACTCTCATCTTCCGGAGCATGACCACACATCGGACATGGGGGAGTAATTGAGACGTTTGAACGAAACCACATTTTGATCGCATTTAACCCGAAGGTTCTTGATCTATAAACCTGGCAAGGCATATTCTGTGCCGTCTATTTGAAACAACTGACATATATCTTTCTGCTTGAAAAACTGATTTAAAGGAAAAGAACCAGTTGTATCTATCACTACTTTCCATTGTCCCATGCCAGTTTTTGTTTATAAAACTGCTGTTAATCTATCTTTAAATTCGGATATAAAGCCAAATTCGCACCCTGGCACATCCAAACAATTCCAAATCCATGTTCTGCTAAAGCTTTCTTGAATTGCAATGCCCAGTTTTGTTTACCCCCCTCTGTTTGCAACAACTGCATTTCATATGCCTGTTTACGGACTCTTGACATGGGTAATCTTGTTAATTTTATCCAGTATTTTATACACTTCAAGAAAGATTTGATAAACAATTGATACCTACTACCCAACTCCCCACACAAAACAGTGTTTGATGAATGTGATGGCACACCAAGGAAACGTTTAATGGGGGATGGTGGTGGTGGTGTCGAACAGAGCGGAAAAAGACGAGTAGAGAACGGAAATGGAAGAATCGGCTTTCGTGTGTAACCCAAAATGGACATGTAATGTGTGTGTGCGCGCGCGCGCACAAACACACACACACAAGCGTGCATGCTCTCTCTCTCTCTCTCTCTCTCTCTCTCTCTCTCTCTCTCTCTCATACAGACACACACCCACGCGCGCGCGCGCACACACACACACACACACACTCTATCTCTGAAGCGTGAACATGCGCATGCACGCACGCACACACACACACACACACGCGCGCGCGCGCGCGCGCGTTCGCGCACACACTCGCACACATTCCCAACCGTGCACCGACAGAGAGAGAGAGATGAGGAGAATGAAGAGCAGGATTGTTTGTAAACCAAATCAACTATGACAGCATCACGGGTTCGCAGACTGACAAGTCGTGGGTTCGAGTCCCACATGTCCGTAGCTGTCGGCTGTCACCAGTTGTGGCGTGCGCCATGGAATTGTGCAGGAAGACCAGACCCACCCAGCGGAATTCAACGGCTGCATTTTGTGGTGAGCGTCTCCGAAGATGTTGCACATCTTTACCCGACCGACACAGCAGCCGTTCTTTAAAGCTTACTGCCTTGCTTAGCCAAGGAGGTAATGTTTTCTATTTTGGTCGGTTGGTTTGTTTGTCAACAAGATTACGAAAAATCCAGAAAACCCACTGTGACGACACAAGGTACAGAGATAGAATGGGAACCTAAGCACGAGTCTGTACAACTTTGTTGCGGATCCGGATTAAAGAACAGATCCGGGATCTGTTGTGCAAAATTATCGCAAATTTTGACACCTCACATGAATGCTGTAAACATAACCACTGTGCAGTTACTCTTAACGAATGGACAACAGCCTCGGAAGATATGTGTTTTCAGGTACTGCTAGAACGTCCTACTGATGTCTACGTTATACCATTTAATATGTTCCATAACTCCAGTTAAGAAAAAAAAATGGGAAGGTTCATGCCAAGTTTCTCTTTCACACGGTTATTTTTAATTACCTCCCCAAGCTGACAATTCATTTTGATTTGTTTTTATGTCAGAAACTGAACAACTCACAGAAGTTTATATTACAAAATTAGTAACCTTTTTTTTCTTTCTTTTTTTGTTTGGCGTATGCACATTAAGAGAGATGATCCCACGCGCAAAAGGCCCTACACGTGTCCAGAATCACTAAGCATCCCACATCCATATCACAGGATTATATCCGTCATCGATATCCTAGGATTACATCAGTTATTGATATCACAGGATCACATCAATCATCGATATCATAATGTCATATCAGTCGGTATGCTATTTGACATATCGATATCATAGGATCACATCAGTCGCTGTATTTCTTGGCACAAACAAAAAAAAAACCGTTACACCTCCAGTGTTGACACGATCGTCGTCGTTCGAAAGCTGAACTGGTCTTGCTCTGTGGTGGACAGAGCCTCTTGTACCGAAGGGGATACTCAAGAAAACCTACACTCCGCGTGAACTTACCTCCTCCGTGAGATGCAAACGAGTGTGGTATGGCGCTGCTCAACTGAACCTGCACACTTCCCCTCGCCTGCAATGATAAACCAACAGTCATGAGATGCGACATAAATCCCATCAACAAATGTTATGTTGCAACTTAACTGACTGACAATAACTTATGCAGGATTTTTATGAATTCACAGTAAACTAGCGGCGTTGTGTGTACGACTGGTTTTGATGTTAAAACTGGATACTGTTCCGAGAGAAAAGAAACCAGTAGATTTACATGAAATGGACGCAAATGACGGAGGTCTGAGATGGTGAAAGTATCTCCAGCAGCGAAGAATTTTCTTGCCACCTGGCTTGGATATGTCAATCACAGAGAGGACGTGAATTCCAGGGGAAATAATTCATGTCTTTTCATCAATTCTGGGAAAGTTTAGTCCAATGCGTAAATAGAGTTTACTTTTAGAACACAATAATAAAATGAATAACTGAATATATAATCCTAAAGATGAAAAACATTACAGTTTTTTTTAAAGTAAAGATTGAAATAAAATATTTTAATTTCAACGACTTTATCAACAGATTCAAAAGATAGCTTCCTGTTCCCTGTCTCATATTATTTTCAACTTCGTTTATTTTAAATCGAGGTTATCTGTACTTGTTTCTGTTCGTCTTTGTGTTTGTCTTTTTATCTCCCTTGCATCCTTGGGTGGATCCTCAGGCGTAGGCTCTAAGATTGTCCCCTACATTTTATACTCTGTGCATAATGTCTTAGCTTTTCAGCAACATTTTTCTTCCCCCACACTTTCGTTTCGTTTCATTACTACACTTTGCTGGCTGCTTTGGGGGTGCTGTTGGATTCTTTTTTGAACTCTTGGTGGTGAGAACACCACAGTATTATGGAAATTTAATTTATTTCACATTTTTTTACCCGTTTATAAAGTCAATATTGTTTATAAGTATTTCGTTTCACGTCATTTATACTTGGAACACACACACATATATATATATTTAAAAAAAAATCCAAAGAAATAAAGCAATGCACATATAGTTCCACACATACAGTCAATATAATTCGCCAACGTGGGTAAAACCAAGTCTTTAGCAATATATACAATGACATAAAACATGGTTGATTTTCCTTTATTAGGTTTGTTTATTCGCACTGAATCAACATTACACGTACATAGATGAAGAAGAGTAAAATAAGTTACACAAAATGTCGCAGCTAATTTTACAACCTGGAAAAAAAAAAAAAAAGTAATTTGCGAAAAGGAATACTTGCTTTCACCACATGACTTGATCTCATTCTCTGCTGTCAACTTCATTTTCTTTGGTTTCTGTGTGGGGGGAAACCCGCCAGAAATGAATACAGGCTACACAAGACGCAGAATTAATACAAACGAGAAACGGGAGAAATAGCGGAACTTTAAATATGAAAAAATAACTCAATGGTGAATACGACATGCCCTGCCGTTTCAGAGTTTTGAAAACAAAAACACGGGTACAGTCGTACCACAAATGTTTCACTCGCGACAGCTCAATGCTGTACTAGCAAATACCATTCACTGTTATATTGCCCCAATTAATACTTTTTTAAAACTGTTCGATTTAGAACAATAAAAACCCGCGCGCATTTATTTGCGTCTTTTAAAACACATAGATACGAATAATACACTCTCATGGAACATATGTTATACACACGCAAAAACATCGCTCATGTCTCATTTTCTTTTGACTATGAACAGTAAGTTGCAGGCACATTGATAAATCATCCAAGCGCATGGGGCACGTGCTGCGACAGTGCCTACTTTCCAGGTGTGATCCAAAACGACATGGCAGCCACGAACTGCCGTCCACGTTGTAAGAACATGGCTACCACCAAGAATTGGCACAACACATGGGGCCCACACTCACGTTAATTCACTCGTAAATAGGATATGTGGTGGTGCCGCATACCATTAGTCGTTTAGTCGTGAAAACGAGACACATGGCGCGCACTTGACAATCGCTTGTCAAAAGAATGCAAAACCCGAAAACACACAGCACATTCGCTTGTGAACACAAAATATGATGTACACCAACAATCGTTCATTAGTGAATGCAAAACACGGTGCACACTACGGTAACTCGGTGGTACATAATACACACGATTTATTTGTGAATACAATGCGTAATGCACATGGACAATCAGTCACCGGTGAACACAATACACGTGCACACTGTCAGTATAACTAGCACAGCGACAGATGAACTGATTCTGATATACAACTTACCTCAAAAGATTCTGCTTACAATCTTCACCAAAACAAAAGCAGTAACCAGTACAAGAACAATAACATCAGCTGGCGTTTTGTTTTTCATAAAACGGCCATTACCACCGTGACAACGGTACCTTGCAAACAATTTTCACCAGTCTCTACAACAACGAAACACGGACCCCCCCCCCCCCCCAAATTTTTTTTCACCGTCTCTACAAATAAACACACGGGAAAACGAAAATTTTCACCGGTCTCTACAACTGTAAGACGTGGACAATGAGCCAAAACTAAGAAAACTGTTAACTGTTTCGACGCTATTCAGCCGTGAAGAGTGACCCCACCCACTCACCCCCCCCCCCCCCCCCCAAGAAATAAAAAAAAAAAAAAAAAGAAAAAATTACTCGCGGTAATCATTTTTAGCTTCCTGCACTCTGCACCTTGGCAACGCTGTTGTTCAAAAACGCTGACAGTCTACACAGTGCCACCATTGATGCCAGTGTTCTTGCATCCCAGTCCATGTGTCTGTGGGACTGGTGATCCGCTTCGCGACTCATAATTACCGTGTTCATGGTGAAGACGTCTGACCCCCCCCCCCCCCCCCACACACACACACACACTATCGGGCTATCGGGCACAAAACGACATTTTCACGAAGCAACCATTCAGTTTTAGATAATCACAATTCCACTCTTCTAATTTTCGACCACGTGGCCTTTTTCAAGAGAGAAAAAAAAAACAATACAACTACATGATGTCCATCTTTGGCAACTCAGTTTTAGGTCACGTTTTTTCTCGCGAGGAAAACAATTATCGAGGCGTTTTGTTGTTTCATGCAAATTTACTAATTAAGTGGAGAAAATAATGTCATAATGGGCTTGTGTGTATGTTTTTAAGGTAGACTCTGATACTGCTGTCATATTTGAACGGAAGAACCACAGATTTGTCCAATAGTAGACAAAACTCGCTTTGTGTTGGGACATCAGTGACAAAACACAGCATGTACATACGATGAAATCTGTCTGTACGCCAGTCTAAGCACTGCGTGAAGACATGACAGTAGGTCTATCTCACTGCCTGCACATCCAACCACACCTCTGACCCACTATTTCCACTGCCAACCCCTCAATGTGTCATTATCCATAGCTCCTCTCTAAAAGATGACAAATCTCTCATTGAAAGTATTTGGCACAGAAGTTTTGTTTTTTTCTTTCTTTCTTTTTCTCCTTTTTTTCTTTTCTTTACTTACCCCCCCCCCCCCCCCCCCCCCCCCCCCCCTTTCTTTTCCCTTATTTGATGATATTTCGAGAACACAATGATTCAAACGAAGTGAAAGTCGCTTTGAATTAATAAATGAATTCAGAGAAACCAACTGAATATATGGACGCAATATTTCAGGAGAGATTCAGTTATTTTCAGTTTACTTCATATAAACGTTAAAGTGAACGAGTCAACGCACGCCAGTGTGTCAACGTGAGTGCGCGAGTGTGTGAGCATGTGCACAAGCGCCCGCATGCGCTCTTCTGTGTCGCATATTATAATAAAAGGAAAAAAACTGCTCATACTCACTGAAATGACCAGGAGAGAGAGAGAGAGAGAGAGAGAGAGAGAGAGATTGATTCAAATTACAGCAGAGCACAAACATCTAAACTCAACTTCTTGGTCCCTTGTGCTATGCGTGTTACGAATCATTATTGTAAGAAAAGCGACCAGTTTTTTTCCGCCCATTGATAACGTGATCTTCCGTGATCTGACAAAGAGATAGACACCCGGGATATCTCTGAAGCACACACACACGCGCACACACACACACACACACATGAAAGTAAAAACAAAATTCACGGTCGAAGCTCTGATCATCTCAATTTCAAAAACTGCTTGTACACAAAACATTTGAGGCCTTGCTCTGAGCTTTGAATAGAATAGTAGTAGCTGAATAAAATGAATTCCGAGTTTAAGGGGGGAAAAAAAAGTGAATCCCCTGAGTGCAAGATTTTTTTCGGAAAAAAAGTTCGAATATGAAGTAGTACTTGTAGGCCTTTGCTTTTTTATGCTTTACAAAGGTTTTACAAAAATAAACCAAAAAATTTGCAATATGCGTAATGGGTGTTAGTGGTTTTTACTGTTCCATGAAGTGGTACTTACAAGTTTTCCTCCGCTTTGTTGGTGCAGTGTTCCAAGTTGTGCTTTGGCTGTAGAGTTTGGAAGAGTCGCACGTCCGTTGACTTCAGCTCAGCGAATCTGAACTCTCAGACCGATTGTTTCGTCCTCTTCCTTCTCTAGCACTCCTTGTAGAAAAATCTTCAGGGATCTTGGATTTTTATATCCTTTGGCTCGTGTATTTCTACACCCCGGGTAGCACGAAAGCAGCTGGAGAAACTGAGATTCCCATCCAATCAAAACGTCCCGTGGAGAAATGGAAAAGAGCA
>JADBJO010008360.1:45000-47500 GCA_016801955.1 Conus betulinus | reverse complement strand
TCATAGCAGACGACTCCGCGAAGCCTACCCGCTTCAACCACAACAGTGACCAGCGACCCAGTGACCTACTTTTCGCGGACAATGGTGCAGCCGCCATTCAAATCGAGGCGCCGCCACAGTAACGAAAAGCTCGTTAGCCTTTTCATCCCCCAGTCTACGCCCCTGTGTGTATCGATCATACAAACGAATAAACGTTGTGAATCTAAATTACAGCACCAGAGCCTCTAGTGTGTCTGATCAAAACTACGCAATGATTTGTAAATGTGTGTATGTGTGCGTGCGTGCGTGCGTGTGTGCGTGTGTGTGTGTTTTATCAATAAAATCTTAAAACTCTCTGTCTGTTGCGAGACTTGATTTCTATGCTCCCACAAACCAGTCGAAGTGAAGGAATGGTTTTAATGCCAGTTCCATTGCCCAACAGCCGCTTAGTTCCGTTGTCAGACAGCAGCTTAGTTCCATGATTCATTGTCCGACAGCCGCTTAGTTCCGTGATTCATTGTCCGACAGCCGCTTAGTTCCATTATCCGACAGCCGCTTAGTTCCATTGTCCGACAGCCGCTTAATTCCATTGTCCGACAGCCGCTTAGTTCCGTGATTCATTGTCCGACAGCCGCTTCGTTCCGTGATTCATTGTCCGACAGCCGCTTAGTTCCATTATCCGACAGCCGCTTAGTTCCATTGCCCGACAGCCGCTTAGTTCCATTGCCCGACAGCCGCTTAGTTCCATGATTCATTGTCCGACAGCCGCTTAGTTCCATGATTCATTGTCCGACAGCCGCTTAGTTCCATTGTCCGACAGCCGCTTTAGTTCCATGATTCATTGTCCGACAGCCGCTTAGTTCCATGATTCATTGTCCGACAGCCGCTTAGATCCATGATTCATTGTCCGACAGCCGCTTAGTTCCATTGTCCGACAGCCGCTGAGTTCCATTGTCCGACAGCCGCTTAGTTCCATTGTCCGACAGCCGCTGAGTTCCATTGTCCGACAGCCGCTTAGTTCCATGATTCATTGTCTGACAGCCGCTTAGTTCCATTGTCCGACAGCCGCTGAGTTCCATTGTCCGACAGCCGCTGCACACGTGCTCGGCGGCGGCCACTCCACCAGTTTGTCTCAGCAGTCAAGGTGTGTTTTGTAGCCCTTCTGTTTGATCCATTATTTATTTACTCGCCTAAGCCGGGGAACTTAACGTGTCACAAATAGACACTTTCGTCCTGAATTCAACCATTAAAAAAGGAATAATGCAAATAACCCGGCTCCTTCATTTGTGTGTGTGTGTGTGTGTGTGTGTGTGTGTGTGTGTGTAAAAATTACGTTACGTTTTTCCGATTAAAAAAATTCAGTTTCAGCTGTCCCATAAAAACACGTCAAACTTAATTTACTAAACAACTGTTTAGACCCTTGAATGAAACTGAAGGTATGCGAACGCCAATTTGATTATTCAAGCCCCAATCTGAGGGCAGAATCATTAGAAAGCTGGCATCGATTCGCGACATTTTGAAGTTTGATCCGTGAAGGAAGCGGGAAGACATATGAAGCGCTGGTAAAAGGCAGTTCGCACCACTCAGCCAAACTTGGCTTTCCCACCAACCCAATTCCCGCGTCCCGGCAGCCTGCTGTCTTGGCGGTTCGGCAACAGACTGTTGAAAGGCAGCAGAGAGTAACTGACCACTTTGCCAACGGTCATACCACGTTGACAGCACCGGTTCTCGTCTGACCACCTTTGTCAGCGTAGCCGCCTGGTGCTGCCGTGTTACGCTGTAGCAGGGTTGTGTTGGCACTGATCAACAGTTCGCGTTACAGTCACAGAGAACTGACCACTGGTTCCCACAGTCGCAGCTTCAGCTCAAATATTCAGACGAATGACTTGGGGGCTGTTTTAGAAATAGTCGGAACAACCTGGACTCTCATGTTAAAACAGAATATCGTCAGAACAACCTGAACTCTCATGTTAACACGCGATATACCAAAGTACTCAGTATCAAAGCGTCTAGCGTCTGCAATTTCATGATATGTATCGAGAGAGAAACTTTGTTCAAACACACACACACACACACACACGCGCGCGCGCGCGCGCGCGCGCGCGCGCACACACACACACACGCACACACATTTAAACACACACACACACACACACACACACACACACACACACACACACACACACACACTCGCGCGCACGCACCCACTCACGTACGCACGCAGCACGCGCACGCGTATATACACAAACATGCGCGCGCAAGTGCGCACACACACACACACACACACACACACACACACCACACACACACACACACACACACACACACACACACACACACACACACACACACACACACACACACACACACACACACACACACACACACACACACATATTATGACAAATTATGACATAGACTATACAAGTTTAAGAAAAAATGATGGACCCTTGTTGCCAACGAATGTTAAGTCACATATAAATGAAACTTATATAAATCACCTAAAATCTATACAGATGGT
>JADBJO010008360.1:0-32500 GCA_016801955.1 Conus betulinus | reverse complement strand
TGACGTCGGCAGACTGTGCTTATTTTCATATCATGTTACTGACGTCGGCAGACTATGTTTATTTGCATAGTAGGTTACTGAACTAATTTGCATATCAGGTTATTGACGTCGGCAGACTGTGCTTATTTTGATATCAGGTTTCTGACGTCGGCAGACTGTGCTTATTTTGATATCCGGTAACAACGATCCATGACGGCGCTCAGTTCTCAACACTGGCTGTTTTCAAAATGGAAGTGAACTTCCAGTTCTGACCTTTTCTCACACACACACACACACACACACACACACACACACACACACACACACACACACACACACACACACACACACACAAAATGATTTACGGGGTCAGTCAGACTGGATGGAGAATGAAAGGAGTGGGTAAGGCGGGTCGTGCGGGGAAGAAACGAGTGTGACACTCCCATCTATCCCCACCTTTCCCCCCTTTTCCACCCCATCCGTTTCTTTAAAAAAAATCATTCTTAATTGATTCTGTATTATCATCCACATCTCTGTGAAAATTCCCAATCTCTCTCTCTCTCTCTCTCTCTCTCTCTCTCTCTCTCTCTCTCTCTCTCTCTCTCTCTCTCTCTCTCTCTCTCTCTCTCTCTTCCCAATACAAGTTACAAACAACCAACAGTGGGAAAAGACTGCAGCAGCATGCAGAGAAAAAGGAAGATGAACGAGTAAGCCGGAGGCTTGGCAAAAAAAAAAACCCAACAAAAAACAAAAACAACAACAACAAACAAACAACTAACCAAACAACCCACCATCAGTCAGAATTATTCATAAATAAATGCTAGTCACGGGACATAACCCTTGACCAGGTTTTGTGACATCATCTATCACAGTGATTTCCCTTGGTACCTCGTCGAGAAACGGGTTTGTAGTGTGATGAATCTGCTAGTGCGCAATAAAGTCCTCTGCAATGGAACATAGTGACCGTCAGAATGTCCTGCTCTCAGCATAGCATCTCTCTCTCTGTCTGTCTCTGTCTCTCTCTCTCTCTCTCTGTCTCTCTCTCTCTCTCTCTCTCTCTCTGTCTGTCTCTGTCTCTCTCTCTCTCTGTCTCTCTCTCTCTCTCTCTCTCTTCTCTGTCTCTGTCTCTGTCTCTCTCTCTCTCTCTCTCTCTCTCTCTCTCTCTCTCTCTCTCTCTCTCTCTCTCTTCATGAAAAAAAAAAAAAAAAATGAGAGAGACTGCATCAGGATGGAGAGAAAGAAAGATGAACGGGTATACAGGAAACTTGGCAAACTTGGCTCTCTCTCTCTCTCTCTCTCTCTCTCTCTCTCTCAAATCTAGTGCACACACACACACACACACACACACACACACACACACACACACACACACACACTCATACACACCGAAATGATCTGCAGGGAATCAGACTGGATGGAGAAGGAAAGGTGTGAGCAGATGGAGTCGTGCGTGGAAAGAACGAGTGTGACACTCCCATTTCTCCCAGCCTTTTCCCCTTTTCCCACTCCATCCCTTTATTTATTCATTCTTAATTCATTGTGTATTTTCACCATCATCTCTGTCAAATAATCATTCCCAACACAAGTTACAAACACGAAAACAGTGGGAGAGACTACAGCAGGATGGAGAGAAAGAAAGATGAACAGGAGACTTGGTAAAACCATCATTAGGATTTTTCATAAGTTAAAGCTTGTCACGGGGCATAACCCTTGACCAGGTTTTGTGACATTATCTGTCATAGTGATTTCCCTTGGTGCCCGGTCAAGAATGGGTCCGTGGTATGATGAACCTGCGCGCGCACATTAAAGTCCTCTGCAATGGAACATAGAGCCCATCGTAATGTCCTGCTCTCAGTATAGGATGTGTTCTTCCTCAGTTATCATTTGTGTTTGCCTCTCTCTCTCTCTCTCTTAGATCGAGCATGTGTATGTAAGTATGTTTGGCTGTGGATGTGCCTTTCATATGTCCCTGTCTCCCTGTGCACCTAAACATGGTACAAACACAAACAGACGGAACACACAAACGTATGAACAGCAATAAATAACAATTATCATGGTCTGATTAGTTGGCGCAATCGGAGAAAAAAACTGGGTTGTGGAGAAGTCACGCTACCCCAGCGCAGCATTCTAGTGTTACCCTGTAAGTTAATTATATGTAGCTCTCACAAGAGACCGGTAAACACACGAGGTACTCCTGCTGTTTCGTACTTCACGCCAGCCACGCCTTTGAGGTGAGGCGGCCCCTTCCCCTCCTGTTGCGGCACAAAGTGTCGCAATTATACGAAGCGGTCCCTTCCCCTCCTGTTGCGGCACAAAGTGTCGCAATTACACGAAGTGTCGCAATGCGACTCTTTGTGTTCTGTTTCATTCCCCTCCCCAGCACAAAATGTCGCACAGCACAAAATTTGACTTGCGGCAGTTTGATCAGCCTTTCCAGCACGAAGTGTCGCTATTCTGCACATGTATTGAGTGAGCAAGTGAGTGATGGTAGGTGAAGAGAGATACAGGGAAGGTAAGACAGACAGAACAGACAGACAGATCAAGAGGCAGAGACAGGACAGAGACAGAGGTTCATTCATTCATTCATTCATCCACTCGCTCGTTCATTCGAAGTCTATGGTTGATATGAAATAACTCTGTCAATCTGTTGGTAAGTGGTGAGACACACTGCTCCATGTTTCAGCACTCGTGTGTTCATCAGTTAATTTTGTGAAACGTGCATGGGCCGAGAGAAGAATAGATAACACCGTCATGACTGCAGAAAGACAGCTTAGCCTAGAGCGTCAGCCCTTTAACTATATTGATGGCTTTGGGCATCTGTGTGGACAAGTGGGAATTTCTGAAAAAAAAAAAATGGGTATACATTTTGTCTGCTTAGAGCTTTTCAAACACATCGACACATGGTTGTTACTTATGGCAGACGATTTGTAAATCCCTACCGAAGACGAAATCAAAATCAATTGTGTACCGTGTTAGCAAGACCCCAGAGCTTGCGGCAATAGTTGTTTTGTCTCACGTACATCACGCACGGCACGCAAAGTGTATGTTATCAACGTATCCCTTTTTGCGAAGTGGCGGTCCCTGAACGCCATATTTTTTCTTTAGTGGAGTAACGAGGATATATGCCAAAAGGGGGCGGGAGTAGGGATGGGAGCATTAAAGCAGACTGAAATCTTGAGGTCACACACACACACACACACACACACACACACACACACACACAATCTCTTTGACTTTCTCGACGAACACATACACAGACACACACCCCAACACATACACGCATGTGCACGATGACCTCCCTCCCCCCCATATATATATATATATATATATATATATATATATATATATATATATATATATACAGCAAGTAGCATACCAAAAATAAAACTATGTACTCTCTATGTACAGATTTCGCAAAACGTTAAGGACCACCTTTAAAATCGGATACCATTTAAAAATATTTCCTAAAACATATACATACGTCATTTTCTGATGCACATCTTTACCGCTTGCAAGAGATTCCACAGGGTCATCGTCGTTGTCGTGGTTTAATTATAGCGCTCTAAGTGTGTCCTCATTTTTGGCCGTATATTCTTTTCAAAACTCATGTTTTTTTTCCATGAACAGTATTGTACTTTTTACCATCAAACAAAAAGTGCGACTCATGCTACCTAAAGAAACCACAGGATGGGCAAGGCGACAATGAGGATGGCTTAGTATGGAGAGAGAGAGAGAGAGAGAGGGATCGAGAGAGAGAGAGAGAGAGAGAGAGAGAGAGAGAGAGAGAGAGAGAGACGCTTGACGCTTGACGCGCGCTTAACGCCGCGCCATTTATTGTGAGGCCAAAGGTCTGTACACAAAGAGTTCGCAGCGTCACATTTGGAATTTTTCAACAAGAAACAGTATGAAATAAAATGAAACATAGTTCTCGTTTCTTACATGAATTTAGTCTCAGTAAGGAGACGCCAGCCTTTATTATAGATATTCACAAATTATACTAGTTAATCAAAACAATATTTGATAGGCAACACTATTGTATACCAACATATATATCCTGAGACAGAGAGAGAGAGAGAGAGAGAGAGAGAGAGAGAGAGAGAGAGAGAGAGAGAGATGATGATGATGATAATGATGATGATGATGATGATTTCTCTCTCTGTTTGTCTGTCTCTAGCTCTCTCTCTCTCTGTATCTATTTCCATCTGTCATGTTAAAAAAAGCGGTTTTGAGCCAAATTGACTAAATTTCAATGATCCATGAACACTAGGCGGCACGTTTTACAGTGCAAAATGCATATGCACGTGCAAGAATAATTGTCTGGCTATGATCTGTGCTAATCCACCTAGTTACATAAGTTGCTGGTCCAATGAAATGTATCATTCTTAGATCATGCCCCCCCCCACACACACACACACACACACACACACACACACACTCCGAAAGAGAAAAAACTATACTGATTTTCTGACTGGTCTTTAACTTTTTTTGTGAAGTCTGCATGTTACATGTATTGTATACGAGTGTGAGAGTGTGGGTTTTGAAACAACATGTACTCCAATTAACACAATTGCAGTACCTGGCGAGAAGTATCTGGTACATTGATGCCACTCTTAAAGGGCCAGATTTCCCAGTGACCGATGTTTTTTTTTCTTTTCTTTTTTTTTTTTTTTGCATGGCTCACTAGGGCCTCTGGATCTTTAAAGTTAGCACAGAGGAAAAGAGAGAGAGAGAGAGAGAGAGAGAGAGAGAGAGAGAGAGAGAGAGAGAGAGAGAGAGAGAGAGAGTGGGTGTGTGTATGTGTGCGTGTGTGTGTGTGTGTGTGTGTGTGAAGAGGGGGATGTATGCTCCTCGCGACTGGAAGAATATTTCAATTGCAAACTACATGTATCTCATGGGTGACAAAATTTGTGGGTCGTGCACATTATGTCCCCAGCACAATAAGGGGCTTTCCCGGCACAAACTGTCGCATGTTCCAAAGTGCCACACTTTGTGCAAAGTCTTCTCAGCTGCGCAGTGCATACTTCAGCAGCAGAGACTACAGCCCATAATCGGGAGCGTACACTAGACATCCACCTACCGACCTCCCCGTTGTCCATACCAGATTTGAAAGGCAGGGTAAGCGAAGGGGTTGAGGCGGAAAGCAAGACAGAGAAAAGGATGTGTTCATCCGCCTTATCATTACTATAATAATAATAATAATAATGATTTTATTATTCTTATTATTATTGTTGTTGTTGCTGTTGTTACTGTTATTATTGTATCGTGTTATTGTTATTATTGTTATCGTGGTTATATTATTGTTGTTATTATTATTATTATTATTATTATTATTAGTAGTAGTAGTAGTATTATTATTATTATTATTATCATTATTATATTATTATTATCATCATCATCATCATTTCTTGATGATGATGATGATGACAATCATAATAATAATTTCTTAACAAGAGGCTCCAGCCGAAATCCACATCAGCACACGCCATACATCTACGCGAGGGAAAATAAGCTAATATCTCATACGAATATGCACATTCATACATTCTGTATGCACTTGTTCACACACATGCGTTTGCGTGCTACTACTCTGATTATTACCTCTTTTTCCATGATCTATTCAGTTCAAGTGATTTCCTTGCCTTTTCTTCTGAATGTTAAGACATGGGCTTAAAACATGGGTTACAAAAAAGTTATGAGTCACTTTCTTGTAACTTATATCTTCATATCGTTCTCTTCGATTTCACTTTTCTCTTGCACTACTACCCCCTCCCCTTCTACCTTGGAAGATCACTAGACTGTAAATGTTTCATGCTCGGCATTGAAAAACACCACAACACTATAGCTAGTATTTTACTTGAGGTGCCGTGAGAAGACCGCCATAACTTCTCCGGTCCGAATTTTCCGAACGGTGCTCATCGAGTCGACTCGGAGCAGGCATGGCATAATGATTCTGGTTGAAATACAGAACTTAATTATACTCGGTGCTGGCAGTGATGGATTTAGTATATAATTCAACGTGTTTTTTTTTTTTCATCTTATCTCCCTCCCTCCCTTCAACCAATGCACTTAATTCATATCCATATAGTAATTTAGAAATTGTTGACCCACACTTGGTTTATCCCCATAACATATTTACTTCCATTGTTTGTTTGTTTGTATGCCTGTTTGCTGTCGTACTGCTAGGAGAAAAACCAATGAACCAAGACTGGTCTGTTCAATGATGTTTATATCCATCTGGCAGTTCAATACTTCAACATTCGTTTTGTTGTTTTAACAAGTATGCGATTGATTTAACTAAAGTAATAATAATATATGTTCATGAAAAACAAGGACAAACATCTCAAATTATAACAAGACAACGACCATCTAATACATACATGGGTATCTTCACATCATATATAAAAAAAAAAATATATATATATATACTAGTCACATAAAGTTAAGCACAGGCCTTTGCACACAGGGGGTTGATTCATCCCTTCAAAAAACATTGTTTTTTTTGTTATGCGGCAACCAATGATGGAATCTCACACAGCAGTGTGTAATCCAGCCTGTGTCAACTGGTAGTGCGCACGGGGGTCTTGGTGACCTCGTTACCGCGCGGGATAAAAAGTGCAAAGTTGCGTTAACTGTGCCTGTTTTGCATCAAGCTTGCTGGCGACACAAGATGTGTAAAATGAAAAATTCTTTTTTCCCGTGCAAGAGCAGTCTCTCAAGTGAGTTTTATGCCCCTTCTTTTGGCTGTTTAAGCGCGGGGTTGGTTACTGTCAGCCCTTTTCTCACCATGCCACCACGAAGAAAACTTAGCACCTTTGACAAAACCAGGGCGATTGCGTGGATACAAGATGGCATTGCAAAGGCTGAAGTGGCGCGACGACTTGGTGTGCATCATTCAGTTATTGTTAGACTGAATCAGCGTTTTAGGGCGACCAACAGCGTTGAAGAGAGGCCACGGTCAGGTCGGCCTAGGCAGACTACTCCAGAGAAGATCGTTTCATCGAGAGGCAGGCCCTATTGCAGCGGGATACCACTTCCACCAGCATCCAAAGGCAGCTTCGTATGGCAAATAACACCATCCTCAGCCGTCAAGCCATACGAAACCGTCTTCACCACTTCGGCCTCAGATCACATCGCCCAGCTGTTCGACCACGACTGCTAGCAGCCCATAGGCTGGCTCGCCGAGCTTTCTGCCATCGTCATGTGAGATGGAACCAACAACAGTGGTCCCAGGTCCTCTTTTCAGATGAGTCGCGGTTTAGTCTTGAACACAATGACGGCCGAACTAGAGTTTTGGAGGCGTGTTGGTGAACGTTACATTGATGCAGCTGTTCGCCAGACCAGGGCCTTTGGGGGAGGATCTGTTATGGTATGGGGTGCCTTCAGCCTCCACCACACAAGACACCACTCTACCATATTGATGGAAACCTCACAGGCATCCGCTATCGGGATGAAATCCTGGCGCCTTTCGTTGTTCCGACCATGCAACGGATAGGACCCATGCAGTCTTCCAAGACGACAATGCTCGGCCACATAGGGCCCGGGGTGGCCGAAAACTTCATTGTGCAGGCCGGCATCAACAGGATGATCTTCCCGGCGTATAGTCCCGACCTCAATCCCATCGAGCATATGTGGGATGAGTTGGGGAGACGTGTGAAGGAGAACCATCCACCTCCCAGAGACCGCCAGGATCTCTTCCAAATGCTGCAACTGGAATGGCAGAGAATCCCTCAGAGGGTCATCAGAACACTGGTCAACTCGATGAGGAGTCGCTGCGTGGAATGTCTCGCCAATGGCGGTGGCCACACCCACTATTGAAATGATTTTGTGAACTGAACAGATTTTGCGAACTTGATTTCGACCCATCCTCTGTTTAATTGTCTGTAAATCAACAACCGTTCATTCGATCCCAATGAAATTCAATGTACGTTGGAACAAGATAATGAATTAAATCTGTTCCCAATTTCAAAATCGTGGCTTTTATATTTTGGAAATAATGCGGGTACATGTAAACTGTGCTTAACTTTATGTGACTAGTATATAGTATGAAGAAGTTTTGCAATCAACCAGTAATAGATTTTTGACGGAAATTAAAAGCACGAATTAAATAGTTAGCCAGGGAACAAATTATATGTCATCATCAGACGATATTAATTGACGTATGTTTGTGAATTTGCACATGGTAGCCTGAATAAATTGCAGTCAGTTCTGATGTCATTATATGCTGGGCAGTCGAATAGGAAGTGTATTTCATCTTCTGTATTAATTAAACACATGGGACATACAGTTTGTATATGTGGTTCGGTTTCGAACCAGCCTTTGTTAGCATACAGCCCAAGGGATCGCAATCTAAAGCGAGCAAATATAGATCTTTGCCATTTGTTAGTTAAAGAATTAACATATTTTTCAGGTTGAAAGATATCTTTGAAAGAAAAGTACCATCTATATTTGTCATTTTCTTCTAAATGAGAATGCCAGTTTTGTTTAAAACAACAATACTCTCGACCTTTAAATTCAGACATAAACTGATTTACATTACCTACTCCTTGATTAAACCAAACCAAACCAAAACCATACGAACTTAATACAGATTTAATATTGTACACCCAATTGCATTTACCTAGTTGGCATTGTTCTAGGGACATTCATATGCCTGTCTATTCAATCTTGACAATGGAAGCTGAGGAAGTTTTAGCCAATATCTTATGCATTTAATAGTAGTGCGAATGTGTAGTGGATATCTTCCTGTTTCACCATAGCACATGTTATTTGAGGAATGAAGAGGTATATTTAAGAGACGTATGAGAGAGAGAGAGAGAGAGGCACAAGCTGGTGAGAGCATCTGTATCGTGTCACATCGCCTCCCCTACTCAACCCCCTGGACAGAAACGATAAAAAATGCGATATTTTGAACTTCTCAGCGATCATTTGAATTAAAAAAAAATCGTGTCAACCGTGCCGACTGGTAAGCCACCTCAACTGGCGTCAGCTTGTGTGTGTGGGTAATGTAGCCGACCCGTGGGTTTCCACGGGAACGTGTCATCTCTGATACGTCTAAGACTGCCGCATGCAGAATCAGTCCATCAGCAAACCTTCATCCTTGCTGTCTTCACCGCTTAAGAACTAAATTAGTATTTTTTTTTTAGGTTTGTTTTTGTTTTTGTTTTAAGTGGCAGTCGAGCTGTGTAGGAATGCCTTTTACAACATCTCGTCTAGCATGTCACTAGGACAAAAAACAATGATGGTACTGAGATTGGTGATTGGTTGTTGGTTAGTGACTTACTTAGTTGGTTAGTTAGCCACTCATTCAGTTAATTAGTTACTTCGTTAATTAGTTGGTAGGTTAGTTAGTTAGTTAGTAAGTTAGTTAGTTAGTTAGTTAGTCAGACACTCAGAGGCAGTCAACCAGTCAGTCAGTTAATCAGTTGGTTGCTTACTTACTCACTTACTTATTACTTACCTACTTACTTACTTACTTAGTAGGTAGGTAGGCAGGTAGGTTGGTTGGTTGGTAGGTAGGTAGGTAGGTACGTAGGTAGGTAGGTAAGTAGGCAGGTAGGTAGCTTGGTCGGTCGGTTGGTAGTTTTTTTTTTTTTTTGTTGATTCATTCATCCATTTATTCATGCATACATTCTTTCATCTACTGATTCATTTATTCATTAATTTTTGTAAGATGTTTAAAGTAATACTGACACGCTTTTGTGTAGTAGGAAACGGTATATCACAACGCTGTTCCAAGCATAACTTCCCTCAAGACACTTTTTTTTGCGTATACGCGCGAGCGCTCTCTCTCTCTCTCTCTCTCTCTCTCTCTCTCTCTCTCTCACACACACACACACACACACACACACACACACACACACACACACACACCATGCAAAGTATTCTACAACAAAAATATCCGCTTAACAGTGTTAGAAACCAAGCAAGCCAACTCGTAATCATTTGCAGATGGTGAATCTCACACCTGCTGTCAACATAGCAGCCAGGTTGTCTCCGGTCAGATGCGGCTAGTTTCCTACGCCCGCCAGTTTTCAAACTGAAGCGGAGCGAATTATGGCACGAAGTCCTGCTAACATGTCACCATCATGACATGGATGAGGGAGCCGCTTTGTCCAACATGCTGGCTCAGACCTCCATCTTTGCCACGAGTTACAATATGTACTTTAAATCCACAGCTCCCGGATGTATCTGGACTCCATACAGACTATGTTCTCTAAGCAGTGGATCAAGATAATCTCTCTCTTGGTCAATCTGGCTGTTAAAAAGATTATGCTCTCTAATCAACGGATCATCATGATCTCTCTTTGGGTCTATCTGACTTGAAACAAACTATGCTCTGTAAACTGTCAATTCTGATGTTTTGCTACTGGATTCGTCTGACACCATTCAGAGTATGCTCTCTATACAATGCATTCTGATAATCTGCCTGTAGATCCATCTGACCTCATTCAGATTATGGTCTCTATACAGTGCATGCTGATAATTATTATCCATCTGACTTCGTTCAGTGTATGTTCTCTAGACAGTACATTCTGACGATCTAACTCTGAATCCCTGCGACTCCAACAGATTATGTTGCATAAACAGTGAATCCTGATAATCTGTTGCAGGATCCATCAGACTCCATTCTGATGATGCTCTCTAGACAGTATGACCTGATGATCTGCCTTTGGATCCATCTGTCTTTATAGGGATTGTAGTGTCTAAACAGTGCATCCTGATAATAGCCATCTGACGTCATTCAGATTATGCTCTGTAAACAGTGCATCCTGATAATATGCCTGTGGATCCATCTGTCTTCATAGGGATTATGGTGTCTAAACCGTGCATCCTGATAATATCCATTTGACTTCATTAAGATTACGCTCTCTGCACAGTATATCCTGATAATCTGCCTCTGGATCCCGTTGATTCCACACAGATTATGCTCTATAAGCATTGTATCCTGATAATCTGTCACAAAATGTGAAGATAAATCTATTGACCACTTAAAGTCTTCCAGATCCAAGAACAAAAATGTATTAATCTACTACTGAGGGAAAAACTGAGATCTAGATGGCAGTAGAAAACCGGGCTGGGCCCGGTAGTCCGACGTATCGGTAGTCCGACACCCCACGTTCAGATGTTTCGATAATCCAACACTGTAAGAAAAAGTAGCAATAGTCCGACATCCCACGATTCCGACAATTCCAACTCGCGCTCGATAATCCGACACACAACCCAGTTTTATAATTCCCGTTAGTCTGACATATTGAAAGTAAAATCTCTCTCTCTCTCTGTGGTAATTTCAGCATTTAACCCCACTTCCTCTGTCGCAAAAAGCAATGATACCCGAATGTGGTTTAACAAATGTGTCGGTGTATCATTATGTCGGACTATGGAAACGTCGAAATCGTGATGTGTCGAACTATTGGCACACAAATAAAACATTACAAAACAAGTTTCGTTGGTCCGACAAAATTGTCGGATTGTCGAAACGTCGGAATCGTGATTTGTCGAACGATCGAAACGTCGGAATCGTGAAGTGTCGGACTATCGGACCCAAACCCGTACTTGTACAATATAAACAGAGGCTGGGCCAGCCCCATGAGTGGTTATTTCACCGCAGCCAAGTTGCAGAGGTAGCTGAAAAGTGTCGACCCCATGCAGTGTGCATGGTTGCGAGGTGGAAATATCAAGGCATTGTGAACTCTGCTGACACCAAGCACGTGTGCAACGAAAATCTCGTGCGCGACGCCTGCGCTGAATGTGTGTACTCAGCAGCGTCGGATCACGTTGATAATATTGAATCTGTTGATCTGCTGCACGAAACTAATAGTATGAAATAAATTATTGATAATGTGAATGGTCGTGTTGTTATATGATAGGAATTATAAAGGATTATGATTTGTTGCCTTTGCTAAATAATGATTTGTGTATGTCTTACATTGATGTTAGTAGAACGCATTTCACTTGATGGAGAAACATTGTAGTTTGGACAATATGTTTTTCGTTGCATATGACAATGGCGACAGACATCTGATTCTAATGAACTAAATACAAATGCAGGGTGTGTGGATTATATCTAAATAACAGTGGAAATTGCAGTACAACAGAGTCAGAAAGACACTGTGGTTGTTACTGTTTGTAAGGGGCTATACCAAAGGCTGTGGTGACTTTCAGACCAAGAAAAAAAGGACAGTATAGTAACAAATTAAAACAGAAGTGATGGTGACAGTGTGACGACCAATGAAATTGACAGTGGTGAGAACACTGAAATAGACAATCGTGGTGACAGTGCGACAAAATATGAAACAGTCAGAGATGTTGAAAGTGTGACAGTAAACGAATCCGTCCGTGGTGGTGACAGTGTGGTGACAAATAAATCAGACAGTGGTGGTGACAACAAATGGTGACAGTATGGTAACAAATACACAGACTGTAGTGGTAAGGGTGATAATGAAGGTGTGACCGATAATAAAACAGTGACAGTGCCGTGGCTAGTGGATCTGACGCTGATGAATTTACGAAAAGTGCTGATGATACAGACGAGAGTATTAGTACACATATTAATGACATGAAGTTGACATCATAGGTACATTTATTGATGATACATAATTTTTCATTTTATTTCTTCATTTATTTCTTTTTCTTCGTTTTTTTTTTTCGGAAACATTTGCAGGAAATTTTGAATCATGTACATTTACCAATTATGAAATATCTGTTATTAAACCGGCGGTCACACTTCCAAGACAAGGGAGAGGTTCAGGGGAATCAATTTGTCTGATACGAAAATATTATCCTCAACATGTGCATGAGGTGATTGTTAGAGTCCTTCTTCTATGTTACTTACACCTGGTAAACAGATGTGCGTGCGTGCGCGCGTGCGTGGGTGCGTGCGTGCGTGTGTGTGTGCGTGCGCGCGCGCGCGCGCGCGCGCGCGCCTGTGTGTGTGTGTGTGTGTGTGTGTGTGTGTGTGTGTGTGTGTGTGTGCATTTGGGGAGGACTTCAAAAAATATTTTACTTGTATAGTTGTATGCTCCTCCTGTATATTCTCCCTGTAACTCTACCAATGGTGTGAACAATGGCATTTATCCTTTGGAAAATTATTAGCAGATTGCTGTGTTTGGACAACACTTAGGTATTTGTAGATGTGGACAAGAATGCCAGAATTTCTAATAAATTCCCAGAAATAAACTTGACATGAACACGATTTATATGCTAAATATGAAAAGAATGATAGTCTTATGAAATGACTTTTAAAGATAAAGTCTTAAAATCATAGTAAACGAAATTCAAAACATGCAGATTGTTTGTGGATCGTACATTTAATCGAAATATGTAATGACGACGTTGAAGGTCGTTTAAGATGTACCTCTGATGCAGGGCGCAGAGAGTAAATGATTATTGTATGATTCCAGTCAATGGTTTTGAGTTGTGGGCGATTTCAACCTGGTCACATGTTATACACATGGTCATATGTATTGACAAACGAAAGGAAAAATGTACAAACATTGAAATGAATGGTACATGTAATCAGTTTGTGCTATATATTGCTGGAACAAGGATTATGCCCTGAAATGTGCTCTTTCAGTGTTCTCTCAAGATGTCAAAGAGAAGATGACAGTAGCAGAAGTCATTTATGTTGATGTAAATGAAGCAGTAGGCATATTCGAGGTGATCATGGAAGAACGAGATGAAATTAGCAAGAAAAAAAAAAAAAGCTTTGAATGAAAGTATTCCTAATGATAAATGGCATGATAACAACTCTAAAACGTCAAAAATTAAAATGCGTGGTCTATGGATTATATTTGAGAATACCCAGGATATCAACTGATCGAATCGCATTTTGTGCATGAAGGCGTGGATATGAAAACATACAATAAAACAAAAATGAAAGAATGCCATGCTACATTGTTAAACAAATTGATAATTCTGCAGAGTCAACAGGTCTTTTGGGAAGCTATACACAAGTTTTCAAAGAAAAGATTTGAACCACGAAACGATATGTTTTTAATGGTTCGAACATTTTAAAAAAGTGCCCGGAGAAGGTGAGAAGTCGGTACAAAAAAAAAATAATGGTTAGCTATAATGAAGATGAAGAACTTCCCTTTTTGTCAGCAATATGTAGAGAAAAAGGATGAAAAAAAAAAACACCACTGATAATGGAAAAGCTATTGGCCCTGAGAGTCTAGTTTCAAGGTGAGGTGACTGCCGGCGGAAACTGAAAAAAAAATTACAGAAAAAAAAACAAACCAAACCAAACAAACAAAAAAAAACACAAACCAACCAAACAAACAAACAAACAAAAAAAAAACCGCTATGTCGCCGAAGGAAAGAAACAAACAAGTTCTAAGACAAGCACAACAAGTTTGGACCTCTTTGGTCTTTCTCAGGCAAAACAAACAACATTCAAGACATGGGAAACGAAGCACGAAGACACAGTCCCCTACCTCCTTGAATTTAGTGAAAAAAGCATGCATAAAGGTAACAAACAACAATCGCATACATACAGCTAAAGCCATTAACGTGAAACGAAATACAAAACAATGAGAGAAAGCAATCAGCATATTTTTTTTTAATGTCCCATTTCCTGTGCACCTCAGTCGCTCATTCCGACCACCCATCCTGACCACAGCCACAGCCCGGTCCGGCCTGCTGCTGCAGCCCCGCACCGGCAATCCACAGGGAGACAAGTTGTGAAGAGGTAACCCACGTGAGAAGACAGTGCTCTGCTGCCGAGCCTCTTCGGTAGTGTTCGTTGGTGTCAGCTTCGATCCAACATACGCAGGGCACCACCTACGAAGCCCCCTGCTGACGGCAATAATTCGTTTGTCGCGGAGCTGGTGAGAGTGAGCGTTCACTCTGGAGGGCGCCACCAGGCCCCGTCCAACGACAGACCCATGAATTTGCCGATAACGTAGACCCCGAGGGAATCAAAGCAAGGCCACAGTCGTGGAGAAAACATCAAAACTCAAGTCACCATGAGAGCAGGGCATAAAGGGCCCACAGAATTTGAGCCTTTTAAACTGATCGATGAGACTGAGACTGATAAAGTTGATGCCACGTGTTTCCATTCCAGTCTGAGACTGCATGACAGGGCTGTACTCTACACTTACCTTCATACTACATCCCGGTGTCACCCAGGCCCGAGAGATACAGACACGTGCAGTGTCGGTCAGGACATTTGAGCAACACGCTCAGAGACGCATCTATTAAGTGGATAAAACTGCACCGTGAGGTTCGTCTTCCCAATTGACCCTTTGGCAAAATCAACTCTGGGTAGGAGCCGGCCGGGACAGCAACATCCCACATGGTTCTGATGGGAATCACCCACGACCTCCCAGCCGGGAGTCCGAGACAGTAACCACTTTGCCACGGTGACTAGTATGAATCAGAGTTACTTTCAAAGTGAGGTGACTACAGGTGGAAATTGAAGCAAACTTAGAAGAAAAATTACTATGCCACGAAAGAAACAAGCAAGTTACAAGACAAATGCAATGAGTTTCAACCTTTTTGGTCTTCTTCAGGGCAAGGCAAACAATATTCAAGAAAATTAAGACGAATCACAAACACACAGTCACTCGAAGTGGACATGCATGTAAGCCATAAGCAGACTTAACGAAAACTGACAGGGATCGCTGCAGAACTTTACTATTATACGTTGTGCACTTAGACAAGGTGACTTGTAACATCATAAAACGAAATGCAGTTCAGTTTCAAAACAGAGCGACTGAAGGCGGAAAATCAAGCAAAATTCAGTCAGAGAGGAGGTTAACTACCTCCATGGACACAGAAAAACACAGCACAGGACAGGACACAATGCATTTCGATCTCTTGGGTCTTCTTCAGGCAAAATCAAATAACGTTTAAGACAATGAACAAGAAGAATGAAAAAAAGACTCATCTTGCCATGCGTTCAAAATGGCCGCCGGGCATTACTTTTATTATTATTCATTTACTTTATTTTTTATTTCTTATTTCTTTTATTTCATCTCCACTAAGTACTATCATCAATCCACCTTTATTCACTACTGTCACTAATATATCATACTATTCAGCAAAAGCTGCAAACCCCATTGTTTCACACACACACACCCTCCTCCCCTTTCCCTCCCCCGCCCCCAACCCCTTCCCTTCCGGGTGGTCTCGTTTCCGCCCGACGGCCATTTTGAACGCATGGCAAGATAAGTCTTTTTTCATTCTTCTTGTTCATAAATAACCATTGATAAACAAACAAAAATTATAAATAAATAAATTATGACACACTCATGATGCCAGAACCTGTCTTCATTGGCTACATCAACCGTGACTGTCTCAACAATTTTTCCTCTCTGTGTACACATAGCTGTGTTTGGCAGGTTTATATATATATATATATATATATATATATATAACTTTGCATCTTTTTCAGCAATGTGGCCATTCTAGCCGTGACACTGGTTTGCAGGTTTCTAAGCAAGTCTCCCTCAACGATCTTGCCTCAGTGTGGCTACATCAGTTGTGTCTTCGTATGTTTATATATGTAACTTTGCATGTTTTCCAGCAATGCGGCCACATGTTTTATATATATATATATATATATATATATATATATATATATATATATATATATATATATATATATATATAACTTTGCTGGCTTCCCCAGCAATGCGGCTACGTGAGCCGTGGCTATGTCTTGCGAGTTTTCTCAGAAAATCTTCCTCAATGCAGCCACCCAGGATGTGTTTTTGCAGGTGAGAACTATTTCGGTGGTGATGATGACCACCTGTATAACTCTGCATGCTCCTCAACAGTGCGGCTACATTACCCGTGACTAGGGTTACAGGCTTCTCAGCAATTTTTCAGCAGTGCGGCTGTATCAGTTGTGTGTTTGCATGTTCTTTCGGCAATGTGATGATGTGTTAGCCACGACTAGGACTGTTTCTCCACAATTCAGCGACATTAGTGGTGACTTTTGGCCAGTACGCGTGCAGTTCTGACCCGTGTTAATTGATCCCATTCCATTCCACCTACACAGGGCAATAGAAGTACACACACGGTAAGCCCCTTTTCGTGTCCGAAGATTGGGTATTTTACAGATGCCAAAGATAAGACCGCAGCGACGCCGAAGGCCTGCGCTGAAAGCGAGTGAGGCAGCACATCGACAATGGCCGACCCGACACAACAGGTGGCAGCCACCCCACAACGACCTTCACGGTACCTCCAGCGCAACAAGCCGCGGACTGGCAGACCAGCATCGTGGGCCCAGTCCAGGACGCACTACAAGGTCCTGGGGGCTCCCGGACCTGCGGATGCTAACAGACAAAAAACCGGCGGACAAGGGCGTAGCAAAGGCAACAAGAAGGACGGGCAACCCCCGCAAGACATTATATATGTGTACACTTTGCTTGTGTAAAAAGGAGCTGTTCACTGGTTACGTAGTATAATCTTGTGTGCAACAGTATGTTCCAGGCGCGTGTGCGCGAGGAGGATGTGTGCGTGCGCGCGAATGGCTGTGCGCGGGCTCGCGCGTGTGGGTGTAGCTATGTTGATGACCTATGAACGCAATATTTGGTGCGTGTGTGTTTTCTGCATATATTATAAGATGTTGAATTGTTAAAGCTTGTAAAGCGCCCAGCAGCCTACGTTGTTAGGTTGGGTGCTATAGTAATTGTTATTATTTTCATTATGATTTCGTAATCCTCAGACAGTCAACGCGCTTAGGTCCACTACCTTTCGGTTAGGACTCGGGGGGGTCAACACTTCATGCCCAAAAAATGAGCAAGAAGTGTCTCATGGCGCTTTCCCCCCTTCAGTCAGTCAAACTCAAAGTTCAGATCCCAGGGGAATTGATGTTTTAAACCCCTTCAGCAGTGTTGGAAAGAAATCGGCGCAAAGCGCTGGTCAGAAATCGAAAGAAAAACTGGATTATTAGCCGTTACCTGGCAAACAAATGGTATTGTCCTTATGAAACTGTTGTGACTTAAATGTGGAATCCAGTTACCGGGCAAACAAATATATATTGTCCTTTTTGAAGCTATTGGAGAGTTTAATCGTCGAATTCCAATACCTGACAAACAAAAGGTATTGTACATTTGAAGTTAAGGTTGAATTTATTCGTTGAATTCCTCACTTGCAGAAAACAAAGTGATCAAAGAAAAACACTTAAAGTAATGGGACGTAAAGTTACGAAATTACAAGAGAAAAGGAATTCTGAGGTTTACAGGTTCACTATTATATGTACCTGTTCATATTCCCACCGGGTATAATGCTTGTATATGAAAAATTGACACATTATAATTTCACTCCTCATGGAGTGGACCTAAGCGCAATACAATATCTTTGTGTCATATGTTGCTTGTATGTGAGAAAAGCGTGAAAGAAGAGAAAGCATGTTGATTAGGTGGTGAGTGAAGATGGGTGAGAAGATGAAAGAGAACAGTTATCAATTGCCATGGGACCTAACAAGAAGCATCAGCCACAAATGTTACATACTCGCTGCTGCTTTATCTCTAAGAGTTAAACCCAGACGTTTCAAAACGCGTTGTTTTTGCACTTGTCTTCGACGTTCTAAGAAACCATTCAACACATACAGGAACGGCGTTATAGATGCACTGGCAAAAATAAAGAAAACTGATGCCGAGAACATTAGCTCGCCACGAACCCATATGCCATGTGACGTCAAAACGGCCCAAAACGTCACAAGGCTCCAACAGAACACATCTCCCAATGAAACAACGATGACGGATAATCCTAATGAGACATCATTTGCTAGATTGTCACTGGCCAGAAAAACTAAAGTGTCATCTTGGATCATGACGTAAATGTAAATCTGTCCCACCACAGCCAACACGGTCATCGTGCTGTTCAGAACGACCATCAGGCTGAAGGCATAATGATGTCCTCCTGGTTGATCACCTGAAACAGGCAGTGGGATGCAGAGACTTGTCTGACTGAACTCATGGTCTGATGACAGTGTGGGAATTACAGAGAGACAGACAGACCCAACCAACCACGCCAGGAGACATAGAGGTAAAATCGCTTTCTTTTTCCACTGATGTCCTCCTTTGTTCATCCAGGTGAGAACAACACACCTCTCCAGGACCATTATAACATCTAGAGAGACGCTACCTCACAGGAAAACAAGAACATAAACGCTAAAAACTTGCATAAGATACTAGATCTCCAGGCTGTGTCCTTCCACAGATACGAACCACTGTAGATACGGTCCACCACACACATTATTGAAAGGTAAACTCCCATCAGGACTTTAGACCAACATAGGTGACACAAAAATATCTCAGTGTTGCTCTTCTTTCTAGCCTCTCCTATAAATATTACACAAATGAGACCATTGCCTACAAGGATAAAAGTTGATAAAATGTAAACAAGAACCTGCTGCACCCCTTGCTCCTAGAAGACGATCGCAGGTGGAAAAAATGGGGAGGGGTGCATCACAGTTCCTGACACTGAAGTGCTTTGGCAAAGTCTGAATACAGCAGAGCTTGAAGTTATCAGCATGCAGTTCCCTGAGCTTTATCAGATTCCTCAACAAGGTTTTAGGAAAATCTGTTATCTCACTACCACGGTGATCCAATTTGGCGAGAAGAGGATTGTCAAAACCTTTTCCAGTCACGCCTTGCGTGTTGCTGTAAGACAGGTTGAGGGCAACCAGTCCTGAGAAAAACTGAAGTTTGTTCAGGTCTAAATTTGGTATCTTGACAAATGCCAGGTCCAGGATTCTGAGATTAGGAAACGACATCTTGTTTGATCCTCTGGTAAACAAAGCAGCCAAAGGATTTTTTGCCAGAACCAAATAATTAAGGTTGCTGACATTGTTGAGAATTTCTAAAGAAAACTTCTTCAATTGGTTTTCACGAAAATCTAAAACCTTCACATTAGGGAGTTTTGGAAGGAATAGTTCTTTTTTTAGAAAGCAACTTGTCATATTCAGATATATCAGCATTATATTTGCATACAGACTTTCCGCTCTCATTCTGATATACGACACGTCTAAATATCGCACGTCTGGGAATGCATCCACAGGGAACACCTGTCTGCAGGTAAAAGCCAGACCCTGGCAGGAGCACTGGTCAGGACAAGACACGGAGCAATACCATTCATCGTCATGCTGAGGACACTGGTTTCTGCCGTCACACACATGATCTGGGTGCAGACACACCTGGGACTGACGACAGCGAAAGTAGCCAGGGCAGGAGTAAGTTTCACAGTCTGCCTCGTCTTCTTTGTAAGGGCAGTCATGCACGCCATTGCACCGTACAAACACAGGGAAATGGAAAGCTATGGAGGGACATTCAAAATGTGTAAGTGGACTTTGGCGTCCTCGTCTCATTGAGTGGTAACTTACTCCCATGTCATCGTAATCATCATAGAAACTGACCACTGCAGGAAAACTATAATATTTCCATGTTGATGCTGAAGATAAAAACGTCTCGGTATTCCTAACACTGATACATAAGGCGGTGTCAAGAGACTTTTTTACAGGGAGAGTCAATCACACTGCACTTGTAGGACTCGTCAACACACTGCCATTTTTTTTTTTAAAAAGAAATTAAGGAAATCATATACTAAAACTATGAATGCCACTGACTGGTAGCAAGAGAAACAAAATACAAAAGTGCTAGAACAAATGCAATGGGAACAAGTATGACAAGGAATCAGCATTTTGCTTTAGGATCCAAGCTAATGCCTGGGTATCAACATATATTAACAAGTCATCAGGTTAATTGATATGTAATACACACTCACTCTCAGTATTCTACCACTGATGCACGTATATCCCGTCACGTTTGCCAAACTTCCCTACAGAGAGAAGAATAATAGAAGAAAAGCAATCTGTCAGCGATTCAAGTGCTCAAGACATGCAACAGCAGAGTGAAATGCTCAGAGCAGGTACATGAGGGAGGAAAATGCGATACAAATCCACTAAATTAACTCCCTTTGAGGACACAAAAAAATCAAGGACGAGGTTAAAATAATATGTCGCATCTTAATGCTCAAAATGCTAATGATAACACCAGCAATGTACAACAACAAAAAACACTACTACTACTACGACGACGACGACGACGACGGTTATCATCGTCTTCATCACCACCATCACTATCATCACGTGTAATTGTAAGGCTTTAATCTCAGTTTAATTCCATGACCTTTTTCATAATATTTTCACACGGCTTCCTGTCCATTCACTTTACACCACCCATGACAATTAAGGAATGAAGCGTCACGGCCCTTTCGACAATCAGAAGACTTACGTCTGATCAACTCCAAAGATTAAAAAAAAAGTATTCTGAAGGAAATAGAAGAAATGTCTTCTCCTTGTTTGATACTGCAGCTTTTTACATAGCACTTTTTGCTATAAGCTATTTAGGAACAAGAGAGGCAGTCTTCCTGGACACATGTGATGAAAGAAAGAATAATAGACAGTGTCTGTGCGCTAACTTCAGAAGACGACTTAACAAGTTCTCACCTAAGTGTTGACCACTATTTCGTCATCGCCGTAAAGCGCTGTTATCCCCTCCCCTCTCAATCAACCACCTCGTTTCATTTTACACAAGTACTGTCAGTCCTTACTCCCTCTCCTCCCGCGAACCCCATTCTTCCTCTCTCTCTCAACCACAACACCTTGAAACACCCTGACCTTGATTACTAATGCTGTCTCTACTAGTCATGTAATGACAACATGTAGACCTCTCTGGGTAAGAAGTTACATCCTACAGATGCATATTATTGTCAATCAGAATGGTCTCAGTTTTGAGGTTTTGAAAAAAAAAAACTGTATGTCATGGTGACCTGTAACCTAACTGTTTACAATGTCATGTTGTGCGTTTGTCGGATTTGAAGTTGTCTGCATTGAATCAGGATCCACCAACCCAGCTTAGTTTCTTGGATTAAGTTTCAAAATGGAGTGACTGAGGGTGGAGAATGAAGCAAAATTTTAGAAAGAGAGGGGTTAGTTGCAACCAAGGACATTGACAAACAAAGCACAAGACAAGACACAATGCATTTCGACCTCTTGGGTCTTTTTTGGGCAAAAACCAGATCACATTTAACATATAGGACAGCACGAACAAAGAACGAAGAGTCACTTGTCTGTCCATGTGTTCAGATAAAATGGCCGCCAGATGGAAACGACAGAGGGATTATGGGAGAGGAAAAGGAGGGTGGGTGGGCGGGGGACGGGGGAGTGAAACGATGGGGTTTGTAGGTTGTGTAGCTGGTTAGTGAAGTGGTATGACATATTGTAATGGTTGTGGTTAAGGTGGATTGATAATAGTGCTCAGTGGGGAGGAGGGGGGGGGGGGGGCGGGGTTAGTAGTAGGGACGCTGCCCCTCTGCGCCCACATCGTGTTGCTGCTGCCACTGCCGATCACCGCCACGTCTACTGCCTGCTTCCTCCCCCACCAGACGGTTTCCATGCTTACCTCGCTGTCTGCGTTCTTGTAACGTCTCCCGTTGTCTGTCTGTCAGGTCGCCAGCCACCAAAATGTTCTTCTTCTTCAATGCCTATTTTTCTGTCATCAGGCTCGCCATTTTACCTGACCAACGAAAAAAAAAAACTTGACAATAACCGGTAGGGGTCACCCTCGGAAATCATCGTACCGATGGGCTTGCACAGTGTTATTCCGACTCCACAGTTTGCCAGGCAACACTTTCCCACGCTTCCAATACTGCTGTTACACACGCATTGTAACCTTCATTTCTTAAAGACCGAGGGATGTTGAAAAACTTCAATGTTTTCACGTCGTGAAAGTATGTCCAGTTTGTGGATCTTGTCATCCAAGCGTGAGGAAAGACTTGCCATGTCATCTTCCAGTTTCAACAATTTTCTGTTTCGTGTCATTCGTTTTTGTCAATGAAGTACTTACGCCCTGCTCTAAAACACTCGTCTTAACACGGAGCACGTGAATTTCGTCCTTGACTACTCAAACAGCGCTGTCAATGTTGCTTGAAATTTGAATGGAGAATTCCTGAAGCTTAGATTTAAAACTTCATGTATTGAATTCTCAATTTCTTTCTTTTGCTTTGAAAATAAATCTGCCATCATCGATTCCACTGGGTCACATTCTTCCTTATCATCCATCTTTCAATGCTCAGTGATTGATAATAACAGAGTAATTAAGAAAAAATAATGAAAAACTCAGAGAGCTCCTCAAAGCGTGCCCTGCCTGTTCCATGAGCGTGAACTCACCCCCGGAGGGAGGGAAAGAGAGAAGAGAGAGAGAGAGAGAGAGAGAGAGAGAGAGAGAGAGAGAGACGTGTGTGTGTGTGTGTGTGTGTGTGTGTGTGTGTGTGTGTGTGCGCGCGCGTGCGTGTCTCTCTCTCTCTCTCTCTCTCACACACACACACACACACACACACACACACACACACACACACGTCGTCATGACGAACAGAAAATTATTTGCGAAATACTGTACTGACAATACAGTGCCTACAACTCACTGCCCTTCCCTTTCCTGTATAAAGTGATTCATTCCTGTTAAAAAAAATGATGTCCAGAGTGTCATCCCTGATCCTTACCTGACCACTGTCACCACAAGGCAGCGCTTTCTCTAATGGACATGGTGGGTGGACACAGAAATCCTCATCACTGCCATCAAAACAGTCCACACTATAATCACACAAACCAACGTGAAAGGCAGACGCTCTCCAAAGGTGGAACACAGAAAGTATAACGAGTCTGACGTGTTGGGAGCGGCACACAAAGATGACGTCAGCGCAGTAAGAGCGTCGTCAGGTGGCTGAAAACTGACGTCGTTTTTAGCCCAGCAATCGCTTTGTAGATCACAGGCCAGAAAGTCCGGTACCCAGTGACTGCTAGGGCAGCGAGTGGTGGGCAAGAAGTGTGGGAAGGATGTCTGATTGATGTCTGTCAATGTGACTGATTCCTGTGCTCCTTTTTCGTCGATTTTGCATTGCTTTGTCAGGTCGGTTGGAACTAAATTCAGAATCAAATTCGCACAAGTAGTAGTAACACCTCTTGCTAGTGCAAACCTTTGTCATGTGAACACAGACATTTACTTGGTTTATCATTGCTCCACAAGAGGATGATGACAGATGTCGATCAAACTCAACTATCCATTTGGGAGAGAACGTAAAAAAGTTAGAGAGAGAGAGAGAGAGAGAGAGAGAGAGAGAGAGAGAGAGAGAGAGACATTCTTTATTTGCAAAGTTATTATGTTGATTTCTTGCATGTATGATAAAAAGATACACTATTATATGCTCAAGATTGACTTTTCTTCCCACACAATCTTGCATCAACTGACTTGCTAGTTAAGAGGACAAGAACAATTAACGTATTCCACAATAATTTAACTGACTTTATTTGACACAATTCCATGGAAGCCTAAAAGAGTAGCTCACATAATTTTTTTTTCAAACATAACTCGGTAAAGCATGAGTTAAGAACGGAATCACACAATATTATTTTCACTGGCATGCCATGTAAATGCCACAATATTATTAAACTACAGAAAACAACAACAACATCAACAACAACAAACAAATACCTCAATCCCAATTTAGACAAAATTGAGATTATTGGTCCATTCCTCAGGTGACGTACAGTCTACTACCTAAACAATCAAGTGGAATTTGTTACTACCAATCATCTTCATATAATCTCACACTCCAGTAAAGGAGAATAATGGATAATTCATCTCCATGTAAAGGTACATTTTGAAACAAAAAGTGACAACAGTTAATTGTGTGCTTTGTAAGACCTTCGTTGGCACGACATCAGTAAAAAGTAAAGTTCTGGCATCCTTCATTAAGAGGAACTGAGAAACGGTTCACGTGAACAGTGAATCCGACCCGCTGGACGTACAGAGTATCAAAGAGAATCATAACTATTCATGCAACCATTGACCCCCCCCAAATCATTTGTAATGTTCAAGTTTTCTTTCCAATCATACTCTATTCAAATATTGTTATTAAAGTATCGAGTTTATATGCGCAAGATTGAATGTGTTGTGCCTTCACATATGCGAGAATATCGCATAACAGTTTATCGTAGTCTCTATACTGTATACTCTTCAATTAATAAACACCCACTGACAGAAAAAGTGCCTTCTTACTCAAGAAAAGGTACTTTGGTTGATAGATAAAACGTTTTCATTCTGGGAACACGGGAACCAATATCAGGGCTTTAACCATGTCAAAAACAGATTCCTTAGACCTAAATAAATTCAAAGAATATGAGAACTAATTGTAGCAAAAATTGCTTAGGGTCAGATTTATTTCCATAAAATCCTCAGGAGCGAACCGTGATCCTACGACTTTGAGACAGGATGCCTGAACTTGAAAACTCTTATGAAAGCACTTCAAGGTTTTCCTTTCCCCACCTGTTTCGCGCAAAGTTTACACTGGTAGTAGAAAGAGAATTGCTCGAGTGCCGGCACTCGCAGATGATGGTCTGATCTACAACATGCCAAAGAATGCCCAAGAACGATTGGCAGCAGTCCAGCAGCAATGGGAAAGCATTGCTTATTCGTGTCAATAAACTGAATTGTCCAGCAACCTTACAAAGGCTTATGCACACGTTATCAGAACTCAAGAAGGCTTAAGGCATGAGAAAAGTATTCAGACCACTTTGAAATATTTTAGGATCCTCTAGTTTTACAAAAAAAAAGTACACTGGTAAATGTGTACCAATGAAGCGATGCAAGTGTATTATCGTCAGTGTCAATAGATATGAGTGTGTATTCGTCAGTGTGTGCGTGGTGTGTGTGTGTGTGTGTGTGTGTGTGTGTGTGTGTGTGTTGTGTTGTGTTGTGTTTGTTGTGTTGTGTTGTGTTGTGTTGTGTTGTGTTATGTGTTATGCGTGTGTGTGTGTGTGTGTGTGTGTGTGTGTGTGTGTGTGTGTGCGTGTGTGTCTCTATGATAGTTGGATGCTTATTGGACATCCCAGTTGGTGAAACCTTTCCTCGGTCCACCTAGAAGAGGAACATTGATACTGATGGCTGGCTTCACAAGAGTATTTCGTGTGTTGTTATGGCTCTGCTGTTCCCTGGCACCGGTACGTCTTCTGCTGGTCTGCTGGCTGGCTGAACGTACGTAGCACGTTTCCTGACCTGTGCGTTCAGTGACACACAGACGTGAGTTCGTGTTTTGATAAACTGCAGGAGTAGACGGTGTCAAGGTGTTGAATTGGCATTGGTGGAGTCTGTTTTCTAGGAGCCAGGCCTGATATCTCTCCATGCCTCTTCTGTCACAGTCTACATCGTTCAGTACACTCATGTCTCCAGCATACACCTTAATGTCTGTGTCATTTCTTAGAACAGCAAAGATTGTGTGTAAGTGAGGGATTCTCAGGGATGACCATATTTTTTTCTTCACATTCTCGAACTACTTTCAATTATCTGGTCCAGTACCTAGACATTGAAGAGTGTTTCTTCTTGCATCCTGCCCTAGTTTATGTTCAGTTGTTTTTGCATGTAAATTGTGTCTTTAATCTAAACACTTCTTCCTGGTCCTCTGTTTTCTATCAACTTTTCTCAAAGAGCATCCTTCTTCAGCTTCAAATGAAAAATATCAGATTGTACCCTTCAAAACAGATCCGAAAAATGGGTTAGATGATTCGATTCTTTTGGTCTTAACTTTATCAGTATAATACTGTTGCCAAGTTTGTCTGGTTTCCTCCAATGTTACTGTTACTCAGCACTTCTGTGATTGTGATTTGTCTATTTAACTTACCAGTTTATAAAGGTAATATTTCGTCTACTGTAGGATGCATTTAACAATGCTGTTTATCTAGACAAGTAAAGGTTGAACAGGACCACTCTCCTGTGCAATTCTTACTGGTAACAGTGGTTTCAAATGGGCTTTGTTCATGACACATTGTCAGTAACTCTGCTAGCGTTCCAGGGGGATTCATGTCCGTTTCGATATAACGTCGATATAAAACAGGAATCGCGTGTGCAAGCTATCACAAAGAGAAGGATTTGAAAGTCTTATGCTTGGGCTGACCTGATCATGGAAACCGTGCAGCGTACATGACCTGTATGCGCCGAGAGCACAGAGATTAGTTTATCACCTGTAGATGGTCAGCTGAATTAGAGGAGGACTGATTGTGTTCACAGTACAGACAGCTAGGTTTAGCCAAGGGTGCATGCCTCGTAGTTTAGTTTCTTTGTTTTGACATGAGGGGCAGGGGTGGGGGTGGGGGTAGGGTGGGGGGGGGGGGGGGGGTCTCGAGTAAATGTAAATTAAAGACCATGAATGGGCTGTATTAGGCTTGGTAATCTTTATGTGAGATTATGTCGTGAAGAGAATTTTTTTTAAAAAAAATGAGGGACTGATATGATTTAGGTAAAGAATGATATTATTTGAAATGATTAATTTGTTTATCTTTCCTTTCCGGGAACTTTCCTTCCAGTTAGAGTATGGGCAAGTAGTCTACTTTTTATCAATAGGGCACAGGCATAGTTTGTATTTTTTATAAGTTACAAAAGGTAGTGGAGACTGAAAACCATGATGCTGCCTGTGGCTGAAGCTGGGAAAAAAAAAAACTGTTATATGTCTTTCAAGACCACAGGACTTTGTGAAAATGGAATACTCGAATAATCAAATGCCGAATTAAAAAGTTAAAGGTACTTTCTGAGTCTGTTAAGACCTGCTAATGTGTTTAGTCGAAATATGTTCATATAGTTTTGCGAAAGCAAAGCTGAAAGAATTTTATGTGAATAATATAAAAGTGTATTGCTAATCAAAGGCGGGTGGGGTGGGGACTCTCTTTTTTGTGTCTGACTGCTTTGTCGTCGACGTTGCAAAGGCGAGTGTCTGTTAGTGGTGACCCCAGCTGCATTTCGGCTCCGACAGACAATATTACGATCATCGAACTTGTCTTAGTGTTTGTCCCTTGTGTAGAAAAACTGTGAGATTTTTTTCTTCCGCTTCCATTCTTGTACTGCTGTTTTGTTCTTTTTTGACAGCTAATTGTCTTTTTGTGTTATTTTGTATCTACTATACTGTACTGAACGATTGTGTATGGAAGTAGTCCTGTTTGTCCTTGTTTGTTCATCCTGGTCTCCAGTCTATGGGAGATGTTAGTAGGATTCCGCTGGAGGATTTCTTATTGCTTCCATCCTTTTTTTCTCGTCTGTTGTGGCTCTTCCGGTTTGGGTCACATCCCCTTCTTTTCAGCACTCCCTCCTCTAAACAACAGTCAGCTATCTATTGCGTATTTTTAATACGTTTTACGACGAAAGGGGTTCTCATTAGGTTTTGTGTTGGGTTCCTTTTTCTGAATACACTCCTTTTTGGTTTTTTGGATTCTTCCTCTTTTCAGAATGTTGTGATTTCCCTAGCTTGTTTACTGAGATTTTCCAATATATACTAGCAATCATAAATGTTCGCAGTTCTGAATACTTGTTCAAAAATTCAGTGATATGGTTGAATGTGGGTCAGAATGTCCAAACTGTCCCTCCCTTTTGGCTGCAAATCTTTCTGACAAGTAAATTGATATGATTTTCTTTTCTTTTTTTTTTTTTACATGCTTGCATGTGAAGGAATCCCTGCCCCTGCCCTCTCTTTCTTCACATCATTATTATGTTTTGTAAACGATTCTCTTTACCCCCTCCCATCTGCCTTTTTGTTTCACACGTTTACATATTTACCTGCATAATTCCATGTACGCACCCTCCACCCCTTCTCATGATCATTGAATACTGTTCTTGCTGCAGTTAAGACTGTGGATATCGTTGTGGCATTTTCACAGTCATAGCAACTGTAGATGTCTCAGTCCCACAATAATTTAATATAAAAAAAGGAACTCGCCTGGCTGGCGCTTATTATAAGCTTTTGAATATGTCTTATAGAGCTGTGCCCAGACCCTCTGGAGGTATGCGACCATATCTACACCGCAGGTTGCTTTCCGCCCTCCTTGGAGGGATCCCTGATTATTCCTGTTACTATTCCTAGACCTGGAAGGGATCTTGCCAACCATTCAAACTGTTGTCCAGTGGCACAGACCAGCTGCATCTGCAAGCTGGTGGAGGGGAAGGCTGGCTCCCAGCTGGTGTGGAGGCTGGAAAGAGATGGCCTTTTGGCCAATGGACGGTGTGCGTTCTGGAGTTGCTACCCTATCATTGACCATTTGGTCAGTCTTGAAGCCGCCATCTGCAACGTCTTCATTAATAAACACGTGTGGTTACAATCTTTTTTTCGATCTGGAGAGGTCTATGATGCCACTTGGAAAAATGGTATTCTTGTGGACCTTTGTAAACCTGGTGTACGTGGTCATCTGCCCATTTTTGTTGAACACTCTCTGGCTGATTGATGGTTTCGATTTCGTGTTGGCGTCACGCTGACTGACATCTATGGGAGTTTGGTGTGCCCCAGGGAGCATTCTCGTTCCTGTTCTGTTTGGTGTCAACATTGGCAAACTTGGTTCTGTAGACCGATGCTGATGATTTCGTGCTGTTCGCAGTTGAAACCTCATGTGCTGCGTCGTCTCAAACTTTGTGTGGATGAGACTAGATAGTGTGCCGAAGAGACCGGGTTTGCATTTTCGAGGGCCCAAACGCAATGCATCTATTTTCACAGCTTTCGTCGGTTCTTTGCCAATTCTGGGGTTCTTCTGGATGGATCCACCATACCACTTCAGCTGTGAAAAATGCCAAATTTCTGGGTGTGTTTTTTCTTTTTTTTTTAAATCAAAAACTGACCTTTAAAAGTCACATCCAATGCTTGGAGGAGGCTGCATGTCGATGGCATTGACCATTTAGAGAGTTGTGGCGCACGTGGGGGGGGGGGGGGGGGGGGGGGGGGGGGGGGGGGGGGGGGGGGGGGGGGGGAGGAGGGGGGAGGAGGGGGGAGGGAGAGGATTTTCTCCATCTTTACGGGGGTTCTGATCAGCTTCGGGCTGGGCTGTGGGTGTGTGGTGGTCAGTGGCTCCACCAGGTTTTCCTACCTACAGGCTCTGGTCTGGGTCCCCTCCACATCACCCCTGTTTGTGTCCTGTGTGCTGGGGCAGGAGAGCCATCGCTTTCGAGCCCTCAGCTGGGGCTTATCTTGAACTACTGTTTGGATATCTCTTCTGAACCCCAAGAACCCTGCATGTGAGTGTGTTTTTATCCCAAGTTTTAGAAGAAATTCGATAACTAGCCCAGTTCCATTCAATTTTGGGAATTCGCATTCTCCCCCATTAAAACAATGCACATGTAGCCCTTGGAGTCGTGTGTGATTTGTGCAGGTTTCCTGTTGACCCCACCATGGAAGGATTGCCTATGCAGCGTTTTGTGTCAGAGATGTTCTAAACACATTCCCACTGACAGGACTATTTACAGTGCTGAGTTGGTAGTGTTGGGTCTGGCTTGTGAAATGGTCTCTAAATCAAACATAAAGATGTCCTTAGTTTGTCGGACTCCCTTTCTGCTTTGGAGGCCATTGCCAGCTGTAACTTCAAGCACCCTCAACTGCAGAAGTTTGTTCGAAATGTACACCTGTCTGAAATCAGATGTATGCAACATGACTTTTGCTTAGGTTCCCTAGCAATGCGAGCGTTCGAGGCAGTGAGTTGGTTAATCGGCTTGCTGAGAGTGCCACAAAGTGGGAGTTGGGCAGATTGTCTGTCCCCCACACTGATCTGGGGCCCAAATCTCAGGCTTGTATCAGGGACCTCTGGCAGGAAGAGTGAAGTTGTGGACTTATAATGGACTATTCCAAGTCCGTCCAAACCTGAAAGAGTGTTTGTCATGTTCCAGGAGCAGCCGGGGGAGGGGGGGGGGGGGGGGGGGGTGGGTGTGCAGTTCAGAGCCCCCTCGCCCCTCAGAGCAAGTTACTTAGTTTTGATGGGCAGGGGAGTTTACAATTCGCCCGTAGCTGCAGAGGCCAAGCCGTGAAAGCAGGTCAGGGATGGAGGGTGTTTTCTGCAGGCTGCTCCCCACCAGCCAACTAACCGCGCTGTACTCGGCGAATTGAATGTCATCTGTGCACAGGTAATCTGGCAGCGATGTGTTCAGTATTGTTAAGCGGCCATTACAAATCGGGCTGTCGGTTTGATAATTAGTGGCTGTCGTGAACAATGTAATATATCAGCACTCTTGAGATGACTGTATTGGCGAATTCCCAACAATTCTTTTATTACCAAAACTTGACTAGGTTTATTTTCTATAGATAACGTAGATGCGGCATGAAAGCTTGTAAACAAGTGGTCAGGCGATATTAGAACAATGACAACACAAACACAATTGTGCAAAAATAACGTCATCACTTTCTAGGTATTTGATTTTCCATAGTTAACTAGTGCACAAGTTTGATACATCCCTCTACTCGGACGACAGAAACAAAAAATGTGGATTAGAAATGTGTTAAGCCTTGTTCATTTGCCCTTTCACTAAGTGTCTCGCGCGGGTTGGAAAGAAATAAAGCTGGGGGTCGGGGAGGTGTGTGTGTGTGTGTGTGTGTGTGTGTGTGTGTGTGTGCTGGTATCGCATGGGCTGCTCCTTCTGCACCCGTTGTTGTCTGGTGAAGGGTGAGGGGGCTGCGTGTGGTACCTTCCATGTCGTGTGCCACTCACAGTGAATCGTGCTCTTTTGGAGCGCTGGGACTTGCGTAATGTGGGACATAGGCACTTCGCAGAGGAGAAGCCCTTGTTCGGGGAAATCCTGTCTGATCTAATTTTTGGGTTACTGAAGATCAACGTTTTTTTCACCAGGTCTGGGATTTCATAGAGGAAAGCTTTTTTGATGAAGTTTCCAGTGTGCCTTTGGAACATGTGTTTTAGGGGGTGTGTGCGTATGATTTTTTTTTTTTTTTAATGATTTTTGAGTTGACTTCAATGCGGTGACAGCTCTGACATGGCCCTTTGCGGTTCGTCTGAGCTATAAACAAGTCTCTCTCTCTCTCTCTCTGTCTCTCTGTCTCTCTCTCTCTCTCTCTCTCCTCTCTCTTATCTCTCTCTGTCTCGTCTTCTTCTTCTTCTTCTTCTTCTGGTAACCGTCACGATCATCATCGTCACATCATCAACATCATCAATCATCATCATCATATCATCATCATCATCATCATCATATCATCATCATCATCATCATCATCATCACCATCATCGTCATCGTCATCATCGTCATCATCTTCATCATTGTCATCACCACCACCACCACCACCACCATCATCATCATCATCATCATCATCATCATCATCATCACCATCATGTCGTCGTCGTCGTCGTGGTAGTAGTAGTCGTCGTGAATAAGTGTCCGCACACACGCACACACACACACGCACGTGCGCGCGCGCGCGCGCGCGCGAGAGAGAGAGAGAGAGAGAGAGAGAGAGAGAGAGCATCTAATAGCCATCATAGTCATAAGCAGCATTCTTCGCAGAACCGTTTTTAATTATTCCACTTACGAATGCTCTGATGATTGTAGAGTTTATAACACACTCTTGGGTGATATGCGATCGTCTGATCATCCCACTTGAACATCCGTCGGTAGCTGTAATGCAAAGTAGGCTGTGTACATCTCTCTCTCTCTCTCTCTCTCTCTCTCTCTCTCTCTCTTTCTACATAGGAACCTTTTTCATTTCCTGA
>JADBJO010008359.1:95000-97517 GCA_016801955.1 Conus betulinus | reverse complement strand
TGGTGCGTCTTTTTTTTTTTTTATTCCCCAAGTACGCGGGAAGTAACTTTTTCAGACCAAATCAACTATTACTACTGACTTCCCCTGGCAGTCAAATAATGTCGTTTTTTTCCTCACGAACTCGGCGAGGGCGGGTGCAAGCTTCGCTCGACCTTGACAGAAGGCGGCACTCTCCAGCGTGTCTGTCTCGTTAGCCTACTTCTTTTAAAGTGATCTCCGGCTAAAATGGCCTTCCGTATACCTCGTGGATTTTTCTGCTGTGGCTCTCGACTCGAGTAAAATTGGAACAACTTCCGAGAACTATGGCGCCTTTAGTTCCAGCCACCTGCTCATGACGTAGCCGGGCGCAGGGAGTTTTTTCTGCCGGCTGTGCTAATTGCCGGCACTTGGAACTGCACTGACTGGGAAAGGCAAGTACGAAAATGCCTGACACGATGTGTATGCAGTCTGGGACAAGACGATTACCAACAGCCTATTTCTGATCCCCTTTTCTTCGAGTGGAGCCAACGGGACAGAGGAAGCGGGGGGGGTAGGGCGGAGGGAAGAGAATAAAAGTAGAAATAGATGAAGCAGAGAGTGAAATAAAGCTAAAACAGAACAAGCAGGAAGGGGAGCGCGAGAAAGCGAACGAGAGCGGGCGAGCTAGAAACTGAGAGAGAGAGAGAGAGAGAGAGAGAGAGAGGAGAGAGAGAGAGAGAAGAGAGAGAGAGGAGAGAGAGAGAGAGAGAGGAGAAGAGGGAGACAGGGAGGGGGGGGGGGGGGGGGGGGGGGGGGCGGGGAAGGGAGGGAGGATGGAGGAAAAAAGAGGGGAGAGGGTGGAGAATGTAAAAAAGTTGCGTTCACCCCTTCTGTCTGAAAAAAATGCGCTCATATCTCTCTCTCTCTCTCTCTCTCTCTCTCTCTCTCTCTCTCTCTCCCTCAGTCCATGCTCCTCATCCCTTCCTCTCCCTCCATTCCCCCTCTCATCTCTCTCTCTCCTCTCTCTCTCTCTCTCTCTCTCTCTCTCTCTCTCTCCCTCTCTCTCTCTCTCTCTCACACACCACACACCCACACACACACATACTCTCTCCTCTCTCCCTCTCTCTCTCTCTCTCTCTCTCTCTCTCTCTCACCTCTTCTCTCTCTGTCTCTCACCCCTTCCCCACCACGAGTGACACCACCTCAATAACGAATAGCAGGCTGTTAAAATTCAAACTACCTCCTCTACCTGCTCTGACGTCATGGCCCATGGCATAGCCACGAGCAGCCAGCCATGGACAGAACGGACGACAGTCAGTGAAGTCGCTGATTAGGTCAGTGACGTACTGGCCACAATGCTGGTTTGCCGATTGCAGGGGGGGGGGGGTGGGGGGGGGGGGGGTGGGGATTATCCACGTTGCGTGTGAACCTGCCGTTCAGAGATCCTGTAAGTTCACATGCACCATTAGCCTATCTGCCAGGGTATATCTAGCTGTGCGTGCATGGGGCTAGGGGTGGGTGGTGTAGGTTTGCGAATGAAACTGGAATTCCACGAACAATAATCCACACGCCCCGCGGATTTTTTGCCCAGCGGTCACACTATTTCACGCGAGTGTTCAAAGGCAGTAGACATTTATCTACTTGTTCGTAGACTCTCAATATACGTTCTAATTACCATCAAACACACACGCGTGAAAACACACATACGCGCGCGCGCGCGCGCGAGCGGACACACACACACACACACCACACACACACACACACACACACACCATGGCTTTCGTCTATAATACCCGACAGGTAGACATAGCGTAAAATCAATATTCTTGCTAGAGCTCATTAATTAATTTTGGGGGTCATTTTTCTTGAATACTCAGTACGTACTGATCAGCCTGCGGTCAGCATCCACGCGGAAAAAGAGAAAACACGACCCTATCGCTCTGTGATAATGATGATAATGAAGAACAAAAGTTACGTTTCTAAAATCTTGTTCCTCTCTTTCAACTAATGAGACCCCAGAGTCATGACTCGATCATTTTCGTAGGCAAAAGTCGACGGGGCAGAAGTCGACGGGGCAAAAGTCCTCGGGGAAAAGCCGCGGGGCGAAAGTCCGAGGAACCCGCACATTGAACCCGCAGACGAGTCTTGGACGTCAGACGAGGTTCTGCGTTTCACAGCGCGTCCAACCAAAACCCGCACCACCTTCCCTGAGTTTCGACCTCTTCTGTACCGCCACCATCCACCTGGCGTGAAGAGTGTGGGTGGCACCGACTCCGGCCTCCACTCCCCCCTCCACCTCCCCCCCCCCCCCCCCCCTCCCTCTCTCTCTCTCTCTCGACAGCTACACTGCTGCAGACGTTACAGTCTTTACTACCACAGACTTCTACTGCCAATGTAACGGGCTGGAGGAGGTGGTGGCCCATGGACCAGCACCTCCCCCCCCCCCCCCCCCCCCCCTTTTTTTTTTTTCTCTAGTTCCGTGGTCAGGGCCACATACATTTTATGGTTTGAAGATCCTCTCTGCTCCTGTCCTTATCTAAATGACGGCCCTTAACGGGA
>JADBJO010008359.1:82500-85000 GCA_016801955.1 Conus betulinus | reverse complement strand
TAGGACAGGGTGGGGTAGGACAGGGTAGGGTAAGACAGGGTGGGGTAGGACAGGGTGGGGGTAGGGACAGGGTAGGGTAGGACACAGGGTAGGGTAGGACAGGGTAGGGTAGGACAGGGTGGGATAGGACAGGGTGGGGTAGGACAAGGAAGGGTAGGACAAGGTAGGGTAGGACAGGGTAGGGTAGGACAGGGTTGGGATAGGACAGGGTAGGGTAGGACAGGGTGGGATAGGACAGGGTTAGGGTAGGACAGGGTGGGGTAGGACAGGGTGGGGTAGGAACAGGGTAGGGGTAAGACAGGGTGGGGTTAGGACAGGTGGGGTAGGACAGTGTGGGGTAGGACAAGGAAGGGTAGGACAAGGAAGGGTAGGACAGGGTAGGGTAGACAGGGGTGTAGGACAGGGTAGGGGGGGATAGGACAGGTAGTAGGGTAGGACAGGGTAGGATAGGACAGGGTAGGACAGGGTAGGGTAGGACAGGGTAGGGTAGGACAGGGTAGGGTAGGACAGGGTAGGACAGGGTGGGATAGGACAGGGTAGGGTAGGACAGGGTGGGGTAGGACAGGGTGGGGGTAGGACAGGGTGTGGGTAGGACATTATGAAGGGTAGGACAGGGTAGGGTAGGACAGGGTAGGAGGGTAGGACAGGGGTGGGATAGGACAGGGTAGGGTAGGACAGGGTAGGGGGTAGGTAGGGTAGGGTAGGGTAGGGTTAGCTAGGGGGTAGCAGTGAGGTGAGGTGGGGGAAGGAACGGTGAGGTGGGTTCATAAGTTGTAGGGGAGGGCAGGGTATGTAGGGTAGAGAAAGATATGCTAAAAAAATGATAAGTATGTAGGAACAAAACAAAAAAAAAAAAAAAATCGGTAAGTGCGTATGGTAGATAGGTACAGTACAGTGTAGCATGTCACGGTAAAAAGTAGGTTTGGGCTGAGGCTGGCAGAAAGGTAGATCGGTAAGCAAGTACGGCAGAGTGGGGTGGCAAGCAGGAGTATAGATAGATAGGTAGGAAGACAAGAAGGTTAAGGTAAGTAGTAGGCAGGTAGGAAGGCAAGAAGGTAGGTAAGTAGGTAGGTAGGAAGGCAAGAAGGTAGGTAAAGTAGGTAGGTAGGAAGGCAAGAAAGTAGTAGGTAAGTAGGTAAGTAAGGTAGGTAGGTAGGTAAGGCAAGTAGGTAAGAAGGCAGGAAGGTAAGTAGGTAGGTAGGTAGGAAGGCAAGCCGGGTAATAGGTATGGTAGGTATACAGGGCGTGGTAGGGTGCGGTAGGATTCCGTTTCAAATTCATGTTTGTTTATTGCCCAGCCGATTACGAGGAGCCAAATCAGGACCGTCACCTCGTCAAGGTCCAACGCACTGCAGCTGTGTTTTCAACCAAAACAATAGGGAGGGATACCGACATTTTTGTTTTAAAATACAAAACACGCTAAAGAAAAAGCATTAAAAAAAAGTTTAGTTCAGATGAAAATACCTCCTTTGGGAAACGAAAAACAAAATCACATCTAGTGGGTAAGGTAGGGTAGGTATGTAGATTTAAAGGAAGGCGTGTCGGTAGGTCTACATGTAAGACTGGGCAGGGACGGAAGAGGGGTACGGAAGAGGAGGTTAGGGTAGGACTGGAAGACAAGCAGAATGAAAGGCAACGGAAGGTTGTCAGTCAGATGGATGGTAAATATGTATGTAGTCAGAGTTGTGTGGGTTACCTCGGTGGGTAGTTTATGTATGGTAGATAGGTACGGTAAAACGTGTGTGAAGTCAGTTGTGTGGGTTACCTCGGTGGGTAGTTATGTATGGTAGATATGTATGGTAAACGTGTACGTAGTCAGTTGTGTGGGTTACCTTACCTCGGTGGGTAGTTATGTATGGTAGATAGGTATGGTAAAACGTGTATGTGGTCAGTTGTGTGGGTTACCTCGGTGGGGTAGTTACGTATGGTAGATAGGTAGGTTATGGTAAAACGTTGTGTAGTCAGTTGTATGTGTTGGTGTCGTTGGGTAGTTCATGTATGGTGACGTGTATGCCGTTTGTCATCTCGGAGGGCAGTCAGTCAAGTCACATGGGCAGACAGCTGATGGGCAAGTAGACAGGGAGGCAGCTCGGCGGGAGGGGTCAGTAGGGAAAGTCAGGTAGGACGGCACACTTTGATATAACATGGAAGAATAACCAAGCAAACTGACCAAGGCCCAAGATATAGGTCAGTAGGCAATCGGTCGGTTTGCTGAGCAGATAAGCAGTTCGGTAATGAGGTAAAGCAGATAAACAGGAAGTTAGGATGGGCATTTGATTTAGCGGTTCAGGAGGCAACTAGGTCACATGGAGAACTGGATGGGGGTGAGCAGTACGTAGGTCGGCTGGTCAGCAGGTGGCTGGGAGATAGGAAAACAGGCAACGCCAACAGCAACACAGGCAAGACGACCAACATGTGCTCAGCCCTAAGACACACATCTCACACACAAACGGCAGAGAGAGAGAGCGGAGAGAGAGAGAGGAGAGAGAGCGAGAGAGAG
>JADBJO010008359.1:70000-77500 GCA_016801955.1 Conus betulinus | reverse complement strand
ACCCCCCCCTCCCCCCCCCATCCTCCTCGTCCATCCGTCGCCATACATTGGGTCCTCTATCTCTATGTGAGTGCCAGGTGGTGAGTGTTTAAGTGCTGGTGGGGGTGATGGTGAGATAGCGGTGGAGGTGAAAGAAGGTGGTAGTGGGTGGTGTGTGCATGCGCGCGCGCACTTTGTGTGTGTGTGTGTGTGCTTGTGTGTGTGTGTGTGTGTGTGTGTGTGTGTGTTGTGCGCGCGCGCGTGCGTGTGTGTGTGTGTGTGTGCTGTGTTATGCTGTTTTGCTCAGTCAAGCAATGATAGCCTGCATCATTAACATAGTTTGCGTCCCACCATCCCATCCCCCCCCGCCCCCGCCTCTCCCTCTCTCTCCTCTCTGATTCGCAAAAAGCCCATCCATCAGACGTCACGTGTGATGACAGTCATAATGAGCAGTGTTCGTACGGTTTACGAGTGTCGTGGATCAGCACGCACGCAGTAGGGGCGTTTGATAACGCGTTCGAATCCCCAAACTGGCGCCCCAACATTAAAAAAACAAAAAGTGGTGTGTGTGTGTGTGTGTGTGTGTGTGTGTGTTGTGTGTGTTCCCCCCACCCCCAGCTCTCGGTTCCTTGGAAGGGTTATGTGTATCCCCCCCCCCCCCCCCCCCCCACTCCCCTACCTGCCTGTCCGTTGACCACGACTCGGGTGAGTGCAGACGATAAAGGAGAACGTCACTTGCCAAAGCACCATTGGTGTTTTCTGGTCGGCTGAGACACGGGCTACAGACCTCGTCTTTTTTACCGTCTGTTTTGGACCTGAACGAGAGGTGACCGTTTTTCCGTCCTCTCCCTCTTTTTCTCTCCCCTGCCTCCTCCCGCCTCGAACCTGTTCCTACCTTAATTGTTTTTTTTTTTTCCCACGTACACACACACACACACACACACACACACAGTGACACACAGAAACGCGCGCGCGCGCGCTTTGGAATGAAAGAGCTCAGGGTGGGGGAGGAGAGAGAGAGAGAGAGAGAGAGAGAGAGAGAGAGAGAGAGAGAGAGAGAGAGAGTCAAGCCTTAAATGATTTCTTCACGCGAGGCTAAATCTACATGAACATGGGGTCCGGCAAATTAATGGTAGCATTAATATTAACAGATGTCATACAGAAAATATTAAATGCAAATACAAAAATGACAGACAGACAGACAGACACACAGACAGACAGAGAGACAGAGGGAGGGGGGCGGAAGGGAGGGAGAAGACTAACTAGCAGATGATAAGAAATACAGGAAAACAAATTCCCCATAATCTGTGAACAAAAAAAGAGATAAACAAATAATTCAGAAACGAATTAAAAGTAAGTTTAAAAGAAAACAATCAAAAGTTAGCTCAGCCCATTTCACCACCCTCCCTCCACTACTCACTCTCTGCTTTCCACGCTTTGCACCTTCACCCCCCCCCCCCCCCCCCCCCCCCCCCCCCACCCCCCCTGTTCTCCATGCCTCCCTACAATTTCCCCCTCCATCCCCCATCTCTCCCTGAAAGTTTTCCAGTGAACTCTTTTTTTTCCAGTGGACTCTTCAGTTTCACAATCACAGAATTCTATGCTGTTTTGTTTGTCAGTTGGCCAGCTCTGGTGCTAAAAAAAAAAAGAAAAAAAAAGGTTCGTTAATAGACCGAAATATTCAATTGTGGGCTTCAACTTTTCATCTTCCTAACTGAAAGATAGTAACCGCGGAGGAAAGAAACCGAGGCCGCTAAAAAGAACAAAACAGAAGACGGCTTACCGTTGTGAGGGCCCAATATATCTGTCCATAGCGCTTAACAGAGCTACCCCCCCATTTTTGTTTTATTTCAACGGGACTTTTTACACACACACACACACATCACACACACACACACACACACACACACACACACACGTCACAATCCTGTGCTTTAAATCAAAGTTTATCAGAAGGTTTAAAGTGTGTGTGTGTGTGTGTGTGTGTCTTTTCCTTTTTCTTTTCTAATTCACACATCAGACAAGACAAAGAGGTTTTTAGGCCACTACACTGTCGGAGCCTCGTGCTAGTGTACCGACAAGAACGTAACGTGTACACGAAGAGTAACCCAGCTCTACATGGGGAGCAACCTTCACAACAATGTTCAGAAATTCGAAAGGGAGGTAATTTGTGGAAGAGCTCGCGTTCAGCGAGAGTGACCCCGCCGTTTTCATGGTGGGCACGCCCAAAGCAATTTGGCCCCATCAGTCAGCTTAATAGTTCCATCACAGACAGAAAATGGCACCACAGCGCGGCCCTAATGCAGACAGCCGATACCCTGGCCTGTGCTTCCAATCTACTACTTTACTCTCAAGATGCATTTGCTGGAACTATCTGCTGACAAACCATAACCGTAACTGCGATGGAATGGCAGGCCTCTTTGTCCATTCCTCCTCCCTCCCCCCCACCCCACCCCCCCACCCACACCCCCTTCCATCACAGAACAGGTCGACTGTCAAATAAGCAACCGCTAACACGGACATAGACGAATAACCTTACATGCATCATATCTATAACATGCGGTAACACACACAACATAACCATTGCCATCATCTTCATCCTCACCACCGACAAACGCGCAGCAACGCTGCTGATCATCACCATCCTAACGATCGCGTTCTGCAGGTTTAGGCTCTTTGAAGACAACAGTCACAAACTGTTTCATTTTTTTTTTAAACCCGCGTTAGCGGTGCTTTGCCTGTGAAGCTCCGGAGCTGGTGTGTGTCGTGTCGTGTCGTTCAATGGGATTAATTGCGTGGAACAGCTTTTGTGCTCACCACCCTCTCTTTGTGTTCGCTCTGCAGAGCAGGCTAGATGAAAGAGCCAGCTGTTGTGAGCTGAGGTTAATTTCCAGACCTACTCCCCATTCTTCCCAGCCCCCCCCCCCCCCCTCTCTCTCTCTCTCTCTCTCTCTCTCTGAGCATTTGTATTTCTGCCTCTCTCTCTCTCTCTCTCTCTCTCTCTCTCTCTCACACACACACACACACACACATGCACACACACACACACACACACACACACACACCCCGCACGTTCTCTTCTGTCGCTCTCCGTGAATGATGATCCCAAAAGAACTGAAACTGAAAACTTATCATCCGCAAACATCCACTCATGACACTGCACCCCATCGATCCTGCAGTCCGCTAAGTAATAAACGACATACAATGAACATGTTTTTGTTTTTCTCCAGATAGTTTTATCATTTCTGATGTCCTTGTCCTTACATTAAACGTCCGGCTACCCCTACCTCTACACCCACACATAAATAGAATCCGACTGTTGGGCACATGTTCATACACACACACACAGACACACACACACACACACACACACCCACACACACACATATATATATATATATATATATATATATAAAACTTGGCGTAATCACTTTCAATTCGAGAGGGAGGGGAGAGCACAAAGAGACAACATTCTGAGAGCAACGTCCCAGTACAATTCAATGTAAGCATTCCGCAAAACATGCAACGAGGGCAGGATGTCCGTATATATACACACACATCTATGAACACTGCTGCTCATTCTCACAGCAAGTTCAATAGCACACAGCTGATGGTGTTTTTCTGGGTAGATTTGTTGTTGTTGTTGTTGTTGTTTGTTTCCTTCCTTTCTGTTTTTGTTTGTCTTCAACATGTTGCCAAACAATGACTGAAATGTAAAACAAATAAGGACTGAAGTCGTCATTAAGACGACGAGCGAGAGAGAGAAATCACAGGAAGTGTTCCTCTTGCTGCCTATTGGCCGGGGAGGGAGGCAAATTGCTGCGCATCTGCTGCTGGTTAGAGAGAGAGAGAGAGAGAGAGAGAGAGAGAGAGAGAGAAGAGAAGGAGGGAGGGGGGGGGGGGCGGGGGAAGGGCAGAGAGGGAGATAGGGAGGGGGGGGGGGGGGGAGAGAGAGAGAGAGAGAGAGAGAGAGAGAGAGAGAGAGAGAGAGAGGGGTATCATTGCACAAACTGTGTTTATTGCAGAATCTCTCTCGGTAAACAAGAACCTGATCTGACACGTAAAGATCTGCGTTACAAGGACAGGGAACAAGACAGGCAGAGAGAGGAGGAGAGAGAGAGGAGGCAGAGACAGAAAGGGGCAGAGACAGAGTTAGGCAGACATGTAAAGGGGCAGCTACAGAGTCAGGCAGACATGTAAAGGGGCAGAGACAGAGTCAGGCAGACATGTAAAGGGCAGCTACAGAGTCAGGCAGACATGTAAAGGGGCAGAGACAGAGTTAGGCAGACATGTAAAGGGGCAGCTACAGAGTCAGAGTCAGGCAGACATGTAAAGGGGCAGAGACAGAGTTAGGCAGACATGTAAGGGGCAGCTGAAGAGTCAGGCAGACATGTAAAGGGGCAGAGACAGCGTCCCGGCAGACATGTAAAGGGGCAGAGAGGCAGACATGTAAAAGGGCAGAGACAGAGTCCGGCAGACATGTAAAGGGGCAGAGAGGCAGACATGTAAAACGGCAGAGACAGAGTTGGAAAGAGGAGAGACAGGGAGAGAAGAGGCAGAAGCATGGGAGGGAGGGAGGTAGAAGACAGAGAGTGAAGGGGGGGGGTGGTAGGGAGAGACGGAGATAGGAAGGGGGTGGAAGAGAGAGAGATAGAAGAGGGATGGAGAAACAGAGAGACAGAGAGAGAGGGTGAGAAAGAAAGAAAGAGAGAGAGAGAGAGAGAGAGAGAGAGAGAGAGAGAGAGAGAGAGAGTCGGACAGACAGACAGACAGAGACAGAAAAAAATAGAGACAGACAGACAGACAGGGTTCCCTACAGACAGGATGAAAGGTGGGTGTGGAGGGGTGGGGACAGAGAACGACAGAAAAGAGAAATGTGTGAAAGAAGGCAGAAGAGGATGGCAGAGGAAGAGGAGAAAGAGGAGGATGTGGCGGAGGATGGAAGGAGAGAAACAGACAGAAGGAATAGGAGGAATAGGAAGAAAAAAAATCGACTGAAGAATCTGAAGTAAAAGAAAATGGAAAAAGAAAGACAGACTGAAAGAAAAAAAAAACCACCATGAAAGAGGGTAGTAAATAACAAAGAAACAGGGGAACACGAAAAAAAAAAAGAAAGAAAAAAGACAAAATTAAAAAAAGGACAACAATAAGCGAAAAGAAGATGAAAAAGAGGAATAGTATACATAAAGGCAAGAGAACACACACACACACACACACACACACACACGCAGCGCTCTTCGACAGCCGCTAAGCAGCCCAGGAGATGGATGGACGGACCAGCCGGTATAATACAGGTAACACAAGTGTCTGGACCACTGATGTGTGGTGCGACGCGAACGAAGCGAACCTACTTAACTTAAATAAAGGAATAAACGAACGACCCGGTCGAGCGCCTGTGGACAGACTGACAGGCAGGCAGACAGACAGGCGGTGTGGACCTGACAGGGAGGGGAAGGAAGTAGGGCAAGAGGTTGAGGAGGGAGAGGAAGGGGTGGGGGGTAATACGAGGGGGGGGGGGGGGGGGGGGGGTGGGGGGGGCTGGGTCTGTGTCTGTCTGCGTACGGTATGTGTGAGTGCGTTCCGCGAACTCCACTTTTTACGCTTTGAAGAATGCGGTGAGCCGTGTTCAGGACATACCAAGAGAACAAGCACAAGCTGGCAGATTACCACCACCCCCCCCCCCCCACCCCCCCGTCCCCCTTCTCCTTTCATCCATCTCTGCCATTCCTCCTCTCCCCCTCCACACACAGACACGGCCGCATCCAGCCGGACAAACACGAAAACTCAACTGCACAAACACACGCGCGCATAACGTAACACAGCTGCAAATTTCACTTTGTCCGTCTTCAACAAACAATGAACAACAGCCATTAAGTCCCACTGCTGTCCGCATGTTTCTGTTGTCGATCCTCTGCTTGGTATGTGGTCTGTCCTCAAATAACTTCCCCACTCTTGTCTTGGTTGTCTGGGGTCAACTGTTGTCACTCTTGCCGTTGTCCTCATCTCACAACCACACACTCTTCCCCGTCGCTGTCTTAGAACAAGGTTCGTCGCGCAATTTATTATATGAACCCAGATTCCTTGACCCAAATCTTACACCCCTTTGGCCATGAGTTCAACTGGTTTGTTTACATCAATGCATGTCCGTAGGCATCACTGGAACTTGCTCCACAGAGCTGGGCAGAACGACTGTGGACTGTTGCCATGGACACGATCAGTAAATGTGGTACAGATCCATGACGTACATACGGATCCACAAGACAATTCAGGATTCATTTCAGCATGATAATTACAATTTTACTCCTACACGTGAATATATATTTTTTTCTTCTTTTTTTTTTTTAGCATTTTTAACTTTTTTTTTTCATGTCGAACAAATTACAAACAACACAAACGAAAGTGCATACGTTCCAAACAACACAAACGAAAGTGCATACGTTCCAACAACACAAACGAAAGAGCATACGTTCCAAACAACACAAACGAAAGTGCATACGCGTCAACAAAAAATGACCTCAACTCAGGGGAAAACCCCCAGCTGTGTTAGTTCATAACAGAAGCAAGGATACAAACAACTCAATGTGTAAGGAATATCTATACATCATACGGCATATCATGAGAGACAGAACAAACAAATAAAGAACAACAACAAGCGAACATAGCCGCAAAAACAAAAAGAAACAGACGCGTTAACGAACAAACAGGATCTAATAAAAAAAAAAAAAAATGGCCGCACAGCGCATGTCCGACATTTATTAGCGTCACGGTTCTTGGACATGAAATCTTAAACAAAGGTTTGCATAACAACCAAACTACGATGGAACCAAGTCCATAACTTATGAATACAAGCCACGTATATTTCGATTTCATAGCAGTATTTCAAATAATACTTAACATGTGGACGCTGAAGTATCTGGTTATCTAATTTACATTTATTTATAAAATCTTTGCCAACAATAAGATTTGATCAAATACCTCATCTGAACCGACCTCAAGGTGTACATTGTGAAGCCATTGTTACGAACTTGTATCGATCTAAGCACAAATGATCACTGTCTTTCACTGGAGTATCAAAATGTGTTTTTACATACTTGGGGTGCTGACCATATTCATATCCATAGCTAAAATTATTAGAAAACGAAAAACAAAGTACGTGGGAATCAACTCGTCCGTACACTCTTCCTCTCCATGGCGATAAAGATGTCACTCCCTCCACTGAATCCCAGGGCAGATGGACACAAGATCCGTTCGACATTGGTGGAGGTTTTGCCTTCTCCCTAACGCCCTTCAGTCTGTTCTTGAATCTGGTGCCAGAAGCCCAGTCAACAAAACGTCTTCCGCGCATGCCTCTGCCAGCCTACGTTTCGCCCCGTTCCCACAACATGGGCGGCCTCCCTGACATCGCCGTCACAACAGCAGAAGAAGTGTCGGACATCTTGTTCCTGTAGTTCTAAGGTATGCTCTTCGTTTTCACACTGAGGTCAACTGAACCCCTTTTCCCATTCTAGTCAGCCATCTTGT
>JADBJO010008359.1:35000-47500 GCA_016801955.1 Conus betulinus | reverse complement strand
GACCGGAAGATACTAAACGGAAGCACGTCATCAATCAAAGGCTCATGATGGGCTTTGACCAGAACCAGCTTCCTTTTACACCATCGTTTCACTGCGCCACGTCTCCCTCCCCGTTCTCCCACCCCTCTCCTTCGCCCTCCCCCCCCCCCCCCCCCCCCCCCCAAATCACAACTCGACCCCCTCCTACAGAGACGCATGAAAGAAAACCCAACAAAAACACATAGGACACCTTTCCATTTGAATCTTACTCCCTTCAAAGGACTCAGTCTTCGATTAACCACCATCACCACCCTGCCTCTACCCCCCCCCCCTTCCCATCCCCCCCCCCCCCCCCCCCCCCAGCCTTCATTTCCCGTCCCTCCCACCAATCATCCTCCGCCTTCCCCTGTCTAGCTTGCCATAAAAACAGTTAAGGAAGGTAAGTATGTTGCGTTGTGTTAAGTGAGTACGTGTGTGTGTGTGTGTGTGTGTGTGTGTGGGGGTATGGGGGAGGGGGGTGAGGGAGTGCGTGTGTGTGTGTGTGTGTGTGTGTGTGTGTGTGTGTGTGTGTGTGTGTGTCTCTCTCTCTCTCTCTCTCTCTCTCTCTCTCTCTCTCTCTCTCTCTCTCTCTCTCTCTGTGTGTGTGTGTGTGTGTGTGTGTGTGTGTGTGTGTGTGTGTAAGAGGGGTGGGGTGCCGGGAATCTCCTCTCTCTCCCTGTGTGTGTGTGTGTGTGTGTGTGTGTGTGTGTGTGTGTGTGCATGTGTGTGTGTGTGTGTGTGTGTGTGTGTGTGTGTGTGTGTGTGTGTGTGTGTGTGTGTGTAAGAGGGGTGGGGTGCCGGGAATCTCCTCTCTCTCCCTGTGTGTGTGTGTGTGTGTGTGTGTGTGTGTGTGGTGTGTGTGTGTGTGTGTGTGTGTGTGTGTGTGTGTGTGTGTGTGTGTGTGTGTGTGTGTGTGTGTGTATGTGCGCGCGCAAGCGTGTGTGCGTGAGTGTTCAAGGGGTGGGGGAAAAGGGGGAGCGATAGAGAGTTGAGTGGAAAGGAGGATCAAATGACTGTAAGGAACAGAGAGCTATTTCAGGATTTGCGCTATGTAAGTACTCTCGTCATCGCCATCGTCATCATCATCATCATTTCATCATCATCATCATTATAAAGACCAATCAGTGAGTCACCCAGCAGGGTAATCATGCTATTTCTGCTAATTACCACCCACGGGGAGGAGAAAAAAAAAAAAAACACGAACACAGAATAACTTAAGAAATGAAGTAAACGCCCAGGTGCGTTTTCTCTCTTCAGCTTTGTTGGCTCTCAGTGAAGTAGCCGTTGCCTCCCTTGACGGGACATGACGGGCAGATCAAGTGAAGACTGGGGCGGATGGGACACGCACTGCAGCAAGGAGACCCCCGTCAGACCTCAGCCGACAGCCCTTGGTGGGAGTGGAAACCTCACGCGCCAACTGAAGCGGAAGCCGGGCCGACCACGAAACACCTGGCCGACGACTGCGGCCCCTTGAAGCAGACAGGTGGACAACACCTGGGCACGGCTGGAAGCACGCGCCGTTCATCGCGCTGACGTCACTACCCACGTGACATGCCATTCTTTCTCTGTTTGTGGAACTCCGTTTGAACAGTTGTTTACCCTTTATGGAGCAGCGCTGACTTGACCATTAGACTGTAGGTATGGTGCACGTTTCATCCATCAGATTATTAGACTGTGGGTTGGTTCATGTTTCATGGTTCATGTTTCATCATCAGACTGTGGGTTATGGTTCATGTTTCATCATCAGACTGTGGGTTATGGTGCACGTTTCATCCATCAGATTATTAGGACTGTGGGTTATGGTTCATGTTTCATCATCAGACTGTGGGTTATGGTTCATGTTTCATCATCAGACTGTGGGTTATGGTGCATGTTTCATCATCAGACTGTGGGTTATGGTGCATGTTTCATCATCATCAGACTGTCGGTTATAGCGCATGTTTCATCATCAGACTGTAGTTTATGGTGCATGTTTCATCATCAGACTGTAGGTTATGGTGCATGTTTCATGATTAGACGGTGGGTTATGGTGCATGTTTCATCATCAGATTGTGGGTTATGGTGCATGTTTCATCAGTAGACGGTGAGTTATGGTGCATGTTTCATCATCAGACTGTGGGTTATGGTGCATGTTTCATCATCAGACTGTGGGTTATGGTGCACGTTTCATCATCAGACTGTGGGTTATGGTGCATGTTTCATCATCAGACTGTGGGTTACGGTGCATGTTTCATCATTAGACTGTAGGTTATGGTGCATGTTTCATCATCAGACTGTGGGTTATGGTGCATGTTTCATCATCAGACTGTAGGTTACGGTGCATGTTTCATCATCAGACTGTGGGTTACGGTGCATGTTTCATCATCAGACAGTGGGTTATGGTGCATGTTTCATCATCAGACTGTGGGTTATGGTGCACGTTTCATCATCAGACTGTGGGTTATGATGCACGTTTCATCATCAGACTGTGGGTTATGGTGCATGTTTCATCATCAGACTGTGGGTTATGGTGCATGTTTCATCATCAGACTGTGGATTATGGTGCATGTTTCATCATTAGACTGTGGGTTACGGTGCATGTTTCATCATCAGACTGTAGATTATGGTGCATATTTCATCCACCAGACTAACCTGAACGGCGTTTGGATACGTTTGAACGAAATTTTGACGCTGAAAGTAGATGTTTTTTTTTTTCTTTTTCAGGGAGAGTTCCCCCTTCTTGGTCGTGCTGACGACAACTCGCAGTCGCCCATCACGGCCGGGAGATGATTTCCGATCTGCTCGACTCGTGATCGTTGTCACAGTATCTTGATCAGCATGACCACACGGTGACTTAATATGTTGTGAAATCAATGCGTGAAAGCCTGGACTTCCCTCGGCTAACTTCACCTGCAGGTGGGAGGCCTGTGCATACACGTACGCACGTACCACAAAAACGTAAGACGAGGTCACGAAATGAACAGACTGGAGATGATGATCCGGGTTACATGGCTCTGACGGACAAAACTGCCATCTGATGGTCTCAACTCGCGCGAAAGACATCATGGGCGTAGAAGAAGAAGAAGAAGAAGAAGAAGAAGAAGAAGAAGAGGAAGAGGAGAAGAAGAAAAAAAAGGAAAGAAGAACAGGAAGATGATGATAAGGATGAAGATGATATTATTTATGCTTATTTTTCACCGATGTTGCACCGTTTATCATTCCAGTTCTGTATATCAGACGAACCTTCTTCACCTTCAACCCGTTTCCCTCCTCTCAAGCCCAACCGGCGTTACCACTACACAATTAAAAACAACGTCTGACCCCCCCCCCCCCCCCCCCCCCCCCCCGACCCCCCCTCCGCCCCCGTTCTGCCAGACCTGTCGGTCCCTGTCACAGGCGGCGCCTAACACTGGGCCCCAGTGTCGGCAGCTTTTCACCACATTTTTCACCCCTGCCCAACCTTCACCCACACCTTTTCACCCCTCACAGCTTTTCACCATCACAGCTTTTCAGCTTCGCAGCTTTTACCCCAAACGCATGTCCACCTTCTGGAATATGAGATACAGAGAGAGAGAGAGAGAGAGAGAGAGAGAGGGAGAGAGAGAGAGAGAGATGTAGTGTGTGTGTGTGTGTGTGTGTGTGTGTGTGTGAGTGAGTGAGTGTGTGTGTGTGTGTGTGTGTGTGTGTGTGTGTGTGTGTGTGTGTGTGTGTGTGTGTGTGTGTGTGTGAATAAGAGAGTGCCGTGAGTGAGTGAGTGAGAGAGAGAGAGACTGAGTGAGAGAGAGAATGAATGAGAGAGAGAGAGTGAGAGAGAAACAGAGAGAGGGAGATACTGAGAGAGAGAGAGAGAGAGAGAGAGAGAGAGAGAGAGAGAGAATTAGTGAGAGGGAGAAAGAAAGAGAGAGAGAGAGAGAATGTGTGAGGGAATGACAGAGACAAGAGAGACAAGAGAGAGACAGAGACTCTGGAGTTTAAGGCTGGAAGGGAGGTGTGAAGTCCCTTCAGCCACTCAGTCTTGGATGTGGAGGTAAAACACGAAATACCACATAGACGAAACGACATGAAAATGCCACATAGACGAAACGACATGAAATGCCACACAGATGAAACGAACCTCCCTTTTCCCCCTCCGCTCCTTGCATCAACTTTCAAGCCGTCTACTGTCTAGTCTGTGGCTGCTCCTTGACGCCTGTCAAGCTCCGTAGTGGCCCAGGCAGACTGCCAGTTCCAAACATACACTGCAATGTCTCTCAGCTGGCCTGTCCTGATACTCCTTAACATGCTTCAACTCGCACAAACATGCCTTTGTCGAGGTGAGGAGGGGGAGGGGGGTAGACGACGGGATGTGGGGGAGGGACAGAGGGGGGGGGAGCTGTGTGCGTGTGTGTGTGTGTGTGTGTGTGTGTGAGTGAGTGTGAGTGAGAGAGAGAGAGAGAGAGAGAGAGAGAGAGAGAACGGGTCGTTTCGTCAAAGACTTCAACTACACAGACAAGATTCGCTTCTATCGAGTGGCACGGCTCGCACGCTGGGGGGTTTACGTTCAAGTTCAGAGGCAGCGAGTGATTCGTCCTCGTTCTCGGCGAGTTCTTCAATCGTAACCCAAACAGAATCCGTTCTGTGTCGACTCTACCAGCCAGCCGCGAAGCCCTGTAGCCCCTGCGTGTCTCCCTGGCTTCAATGATAATAATACCATTGTGCGGTTAGTGGAACCCCTGCAAGGCGCTAAGTAGCCAGGGAGCCGCGAGGGGAGTGTGAGAAGAGAAGAAAGGAATCGGATGTTGGGGGAGGGGGGGGGGGTGCAAGTAGGGGGGGGGGGGGGGGGGGGGGGTGTCCACCACAGACACGTCTGGTGTTGGTGGTGTTGTTCACAGCCAGAATCAGAAAGTCTCTGAAGTGCCTCTCGGTGAAGAGCCCACACAAACGACGATTGATAACGCTGATAAACACACCGCCGCCCCCCATCTTCCTTAGAAATGGCAAAGGAAAGCCATGGCTACTGTTGTTGTTGTTGTTGTTGATTATGAGAACGATGATGATGTTCTTGATGATAAGGATGATAACCTCAAAGCTCCTGGAGGAAACACCACCTAACTGTCTGGGTCTCCTAAAGTATCTTTCGCAATCGGCTGTGTGCACTTGTTTTCATTCCAGAGCGGAGAATTTTGAAACAGCCAGCCAACCAAAGACGCCCAGTCAACAACGCTCGTCATTCACATTTGGACTGTGCAAGTGCCGCTGAGCATCGCACGCCAGGCCAACAGAGGTGCTCCAGACTTTACACCTTTCCCGGCTGAAATGAGTCTTGTGGGAGCAACATAAAAGCTCACCCTTTAATCCAGGAAAGACGACGCCTTCATACATCAAGGCCCCGCGAATGAATCTTTCCAACATGTTTTACGCACTTAAAAACCCTAAACAAAGCAAAACACACACACAAACACGTTCACTCTGAAAACCCTTCTATCCTCCTTTCCAGTCCAACGCCTCATCCCCTTCCCTTCCCTTCCCCCCCCCCCCCCCCCCCCCCCCCCCCCCCCTCCCCCCGTCCTGGCGGGGATGTCCGCAACCTCGTTCCATTTCAACACACACAGTGTCAATACACTTGGCGAAAGTAATCGCGTTCCTTGCACGGTGCGGACGTGCTATACTTGTTGTTGATGATGTTGCTGTTTGTTGTTGCTGAGCAAACGCTGCTGCCAAGTCATTCCATGTATCAACTGGTCAGTACTCACACGTAAACACAACAACCACCCACCCTCCCCCTTTCATCTCCTCCCCCACCTCCTCGTCCTGGCACCTACACCCCCCCCCCCCCCCCCTCTTCAGTTACCCTCTCCCCTCCTTCCTGCGACCGTTGCTGACCAGCCTGGCCGAATTCCCTCAGCTGGTGAGTGAGTGACTCACTCCAGATGGCGTTCACAGAGGCTGATGGTTAGCACGGCCCAGGACACGACTGGTTTACACAGTATTCTTATTTCAGAAAACCTCTAATTGGGCTATACGCTAGAACTAGAACGCGTGATACGTATCACGTGTCATAAGTCGCAGTATACTTTCAATGACCACCCATGTGCTTAAATAATTGAATAGCGCGCGCTCTCACACATACACACACATGCACCAGCACACACATACACACACACACACACACACACACACACACACACACACGTGTGTGTGTGTGTGTGTGTGTGTGAGAGAGAGTGAGAGAGAGAGAGAGAGAGAGAGAGAGAGAGAGAGAGAACAGACAGGCAGCCTAGACAGACAGACATAGTCAGGTAGACAGACAGGCAGACAGACAGCACAGGGACTTCAGAGAAACAAATACACAGTCAGAGAGAGCGAAGAAAGAGAGGAACCCAGAAGAGTGCACGACGACTGACAGGACCATGTTTTGAAGGGCTGAAGACAAACCAGAACACATCACAACCACATGACATCTCCCCACACGGCGGAGAGGGAGGGGCCGACAGAAAGGGCGTGAGAAACTTTAACGAACTTCACACTCCACAGCACAGCATCCACTAGCTAATCAGTTCAAGGGCAGATGAACCGATACCATCTAACGAGAGAGAGAGAGAGAAAGAGAGAGAGGAGAGAGAGAGAGAGAGAGAGAGAGAGAGAGAGAGAGAGAGAGAGAACCATCTCACGAGAGAGAGAGGGATGATGTGGGGTTGGGGAGGAGCAAACAGAGAGAGACGGGGGGGGGGGGGGGGGGGGGGGGGGGGGGGCTGTTGGGGCGGGTGCAAACAGACAGACGGACCGACACTGGGAGACGGGGAGACGGATAGAGGGAGAGTTGAAAAGCCGGTGAGACAGACAGACACAGGCCCATACAGAGAGAAACAACAAAAAAAGGAGGACGGGACGGCCATGGAACGGACGAGAATGTCGCAAAGAGCTAAACACAAAATTATTAAAACAAATATTGACGATGCGCGCTCGAGAAAAAGGGGAGAGGGAGATAGAGACCAAAGGACAGACAGGGAAAAGATAACATAGAAGAAAAGGAGAGAGAGAGAGAGAGAGAGAGAGAGAGAGAGAGAGAGAGAGAGAGAGAGAGACAGACAGACAGACAGACAGACAGACAGACAGACACAGACAGACAGACAGACAGAACAGACGGACAGCGACAGAGCAAGAGACGGAGGGGAGGTGTGCGTGGTAATGTGCACAGGTGAGAAGAAGACAGGAAGGAAGGAAGGAAGGAAGGAAGGGAAGGGAACAGACACGTTGAGCAGTCCTGAAAAGGAAGAAGACAGGGACAAAGATGGTCGCTGTCTGAAACGTCGATCGGCAGCGCTTCTAACACCTTTAGTCATGCAGAAGGCTTTCTCTTCCAGCAGCGACAATCAATTCCCACCATTGGCACCACTCAAAGGAAAGTACTGTTTACGTCGTTTTGGGAGAGAGAGAGAGAGAGAGAGAGAGAGAGAGAGAGAGAGAGAGAGAGAGAGAGAAGAAGAAGAAGAAGAAGAAGAAGAAGAACGGCGGCTCACAGTTGTCAGAACACATTTCTTCAGTGACCCCAAGTCTTCATGGTTTCAGCTTCGTTTCCATCACGAGAGACCGCAAAGCGTATGGTTTACACATCGAGATGGTTAAAGAAACGCTTATAGTTTACATACAGCCACATGGATAAAGAAACGCGAAACGCGTATAAAGAAACGGTATGGTTTACATACAGCCACATGGATAAAGAAACGCGAATGGTTTACATACAGCCACGAGATGGACATAAGCCAGAAAAGAAACGCGTATGGTTTACATACAACGAGATGGATAAAGAAACGCGTATGGTTTATGGTTTGGTTTACATACAGCCACATGGATAAAGAAAAGAAACGCGTATGGTTTACATACAGCCACATGGATAAAGAAAACGCGTATGGTTTACATACAGCCACATGGATAAAGAAACGCGTATGGTTTACATACAGCCAGATGGATAAAGAAACGCGAATGGTTTACATACAGCCAGATGGATAAATAAACGCGAATGGTTTACATACAATGAAACGCGAGATGGATTACAAGAGATGGATACGCGTATGGTTTACATACAGCCAGATGGATAAATAAACGCGATGGTTTACATACAGCCACATGGATAAAGAAACGCGAATGGTTTGCATACAGCCACATGGATAAAGAAACGCGTATGGTTTTCATACAGCCACATGGATAATGAAACGCGTATGGTTTACATACAGCCAGATGGATAATGAAACGCGTATGGTTTACATACAGCTGGATGGATAATGAAACGCGAATGGTTTACATACAGCGAGGATGGATAAAGAAACGCGTATGGTTTTCATACAACGAGATGGATAAAGAAATGAACTGCTAAGAAAAAAGAGACAAGATATCGTGAATAAGACTCAGCAGACAGATGTATGTCCTACACATCAACCCATGCGCTCGTACCCTCAGAGTGACTTATTTCATTATACTGAGTGTGCCTAAGCGAGCGGAAGATTTCAAACGGAGAGAAGCGGAATCGGACGTCGATTTTGTCCATCATTTTCCTCGGTTTTTAATCTGTTGTTTATTGCTGTTGTTCTCTCTCTCTCTCTCTCTCTCTCTCTCTCTCTCTCTCTCTCTCTCTCTCTCTCTCTCTCCCCCCCTTCCCCCGTTCCCCTCCCATCCACCCCCACCCTCTTCCTGTCTATTCTCGCCCTCCTTCCTTCCCTTCCACTTGTCTGACAGGTCTTCAAGTCTTGGCAGTTGTCTGTCTCCCTCTTCCAAAAGCTCCTCTCTCTCTCTCTCTCTCTCTCTCTCTCTCTCTCTCTCTCTCTGTCTGTGTGTGTGTGTGTGTGTGTGTGTGTGTGTGTGTGTGTACGCGCGCGCGCGCAGTGCAGCGTGTGTTTGTGCGTGCCTGTGTACGCGCACGTGCTTATAGCGTGTGGCAGTATATGGGCGAATCCTCACGTGGATGTATGCATGCTAACTACAAACGCGGCATTCTAGCACAGGGAAGGAAAGTGTCAGAGGAGTTTTCATACACATTCCGATTCACATCGTCCATATGTCATACGTGTTTTCGCGCCTCCTTCGTCTCTTGAGCTTCCATCATCAGAAGTATGTGGTGAGCATGAAAGTCTGTTCACTCACACGCTGCACCATAATATGTACCAGGCAAAGCAGGCGTTTCTTATTATCTGAGAGAGAGAGAGAGAGAGAGAGAGAGAGAGAGAGAGAGAGAGAGAGGGGGGAGAGAGACACAGAGGCAGATGTTTAAAACGGAACGGGGAGGGGAATAGTGGGAGTTGGGGGAGTTGGGGGGGGGGGGGGGGGGGTGGTGTGGTAGAGGAATCCTCAATGTCCTGACTCGGTGCTCGCTGCTAAGCAAGGCTGGCAGCCAGCTGAGCTGATGTTAAGACCAGTCTGGAACTGACGATTCCGATGCTGAATGATCAGTCTAAACACAACCTGTGCTCTTATCGATTCACCAAACCTTACAGCTGTCCAGTTTGTAATACATCATTACCACGCTAGACATGAGGAGCGAACGCGCAGTTGAACGGACAAGACAAAGAATAAGAACACACAGAGCGGGAGAAGGAAAGAAAGACGAAGAGGACGGACGGGGTGGAAGAAACGAAGGAGGAAGAGAGGGAGCACCATTGCCATCACCACCACCACCGCCCACAGCAACAAAGGGGAAACTAAAACAGAACAAGGAGAATGAGAAGAATAAGAAACCGACATAAACACAACTGGGTGTGTGGATGCGGTAAAGAAGAACAGGAAGAAGAAGGAAGAAAGATGATTAAGCAAACAAGCAAGCAAACAATAACAACACACACACACACGCGCGCGCGCATGCACGCGCGCAGCACACACACACACACACACACACACACACACACACACACACACACACACACACACACACACACACACACACGCACACACGCACACGCGCGCGCACACACACACACACACACACACACACACACACACACACACACACACATTTTTTTTAGCCGGTCTGTCCGAATTATTCATAGTCGATGCATTAACGTGAAAAGATTGATGAATATTGCCACGCGAAATACTGATAGCACCTGCTCTGATTCCGTCCCTCCACTCGTCTCTCTCTCTCTCTCTCTCTCCTCTCTCTCTCTCTCTCTCTCTCTCTCTCTCTCTCTCTCTCTCTCTCAATCTCTCTCTCCCTCCTTCCCTCCACCTCCACGTCCCCCATCCCTCTGTCTGCGTCCTCGTTCCTTCTCCTACCATCCCGGTAATTGCCCCCGAAAATGATTAATCGCTTGTACAATCATTACAGTCATTACAGCCGACGACTGAAAAGGTCAGCTCACTAAGGCTGGCAGAAAAGGGCTGCCATAAAGACATCTCGCACACGGACACTGCGCTGCTAGGCTGAGCAACGTTGAAGACAGCGTCAGGATTGGTGCAGACAAGGCGAGCGAGCAAGTGCTCGAAAGACAGAGAGAGAGAGAGAGAGAGAGAGACAGACAGACAGACAGACACACAGGCACGCAGGCAGGCAGCCAGGGAGACAGGGAGACACGTAGAAAGAGAGGCAGACACGTAGAGACAGAGAGGCAGACAGAAAGAGATGTGAGGAGAGCGAGACAAGAGAGAGAGAGAGAGAGAGAGAGACAGAGATGGACCCTGAGAGAGAGAGAGAGAGATTCAGTTGATACTGTTTATAAGCAAGCCAAACACGTTTGGGTGGGTGTGGTGTGTCGGTGGGGACGTCGGTGCTGTGACGTCAAGTCAATTCCTTACGTAATTGCTATGAGAAATCAATACACAAGAGATGTTTAACACGCACAAAAACTGCTACAGAAAAGTTCCATATAATCTCAGACAAAAAAAATCGTACATGAGTAAAAAACAATAATCACATCTCATAACACATCCCTAAACATTAAAGTTTTATGTTTGACATCATGTACCAAGCCCCACACAATGTATATGAAAATGTGTCCCAGAGAGTGGTATTCATCACCTGGAAATTGCCATGGAGCTTTCCATCCCTGAAGTTTTTAACGAAAGAAAGAAGTGGCTGGTACGGCCACAAGCGGCAGACAAATCACAACTCAACTTCAAGAAGGTAAGTGATTGCTGGTTCTTCGCTTTCATTGACCTGAATGTTGTTTATCTTGCCAGTAAATTGATTTCTAAAAATTTTTCAATTTCCGCATGCAGTTATCTCACTTTCGACAAAAATGTAAGATCTGACAAAAAAATAAAAAAAAAAAAAAAAGAAAAAAAAAAAAAAGATGGACAGACAAGCACACAGAAAGACATAGAGAAATCGAAAATGCTTCCACAACACGGAAGCAGGCAATAACGATTCCTTCCCCTACCCCCTCACCCCAAATTCCCTCTCCCATCCTATCCCTAACAAGCTAAAAATCGGCGATTTGGGTCTCATACATAATACAGCAGAGTCCATTAACTCTATCACCACCGCAATCACAAAAGCCAATAGAATCAAGCGCCACCGAGAGCTGCGCCCAGCAGGCATGGGCGCTTGTGTTGTGTCCCTTTAGCCAGCCGCTCACTCAGTGTCTCCCCCTGTCGTCTCACGCTGGTCGGTAATGTCCACAGTGATTAATGGGTTAAAGCGCTCAACGCTCGCTGAGCCACTTTCAGAAGCGACAGAGTCATTTTCAGTTCAAAGCCACTTCAACGTTAAAACAAGTCATCATTACAATAAAAAGAAATCTGATCGGAGGGAACCAGATTCACAGAACGGTTAGCAACATCAGTTTTAATGTCCACACCCACATTCGGTGATAATGGCGGTTGGGAAATAATCATTCCACGGAGAGAATGGGGGCAAGGGAAGGAGGTCTAACACCCCATCCCCACCCCCCCTCCACCACCACACCTCCCCTTCCGTCCCCACGCCAAACCAAACCACACACATTAGGACGGCGACAAAATGGACGTTACATTGGATGACAGCAGAGTTCGAACTTGAAACATCTGACGGCAATCTTGGTTCTCTACCACTGAGCCCACCTGCGTGTGTTTGCTATTAACTGGTCCAGCTCAGCAGCTTCCCTTATCTCCGAAAGGCACCCCCCCCCCCCCCCCCCCCCCCCCCCCCCCAAAAAAAAAAAAAATCGTGTGTACGAAGAGGAGTAGCAGGTTGGCAATTCACCGTGAAGCCAAAGCAAGTTTTCAACATTAACAGAAAATTTTCTTCTGAGGATAAAAAAAAAGAAAAAGTCTTTACAATCATTGAGAAAGGTGGCAAAATCCGGAACAGTTGGGTTAATTGGAACAGCCCAGTTTGGGTGCAAGGAAGCCAAAGGGAGTTAACGCGAAAGATATCTACCGAGTGTCTTCCTTCAGATGATTTAGCACTGCAAAGACGAAGAAAGAAGAAGAGCAAGATGTTCAAAATAAGCATAAACCACTTAGAACTTTTTTCACGTGTACGCTTCTTTTTTCAATAAATATGTTTTCTATCCTAATGTTCTTGTGCAAAATGCGTTAGAAGGCATTATATGGCG
>JADBJO010008359.1:0-20000 GCA_016801955.1 Conus betulinus | reverse complement strand
AGGAGAGACCGACAGTCATGTGCCCTGGGAAAACACACACACCGCGCGCGCGCACAGGCAAGCACACACATACACACATACTTATATGAATACACACTCTCTCTCTCTCTCTCTCTCTCTCTCTCTCTCTCTCTCTCTCCTCTCTCTCTTCTCTCTCTCTTTTCTCTATCTTTCGCACTATCCCTCACTTACTGTGTCTGTCTGGAGAGAAGAGAGAGAGAGAGAGAGAGAGAGAGGAGAGAGAGGAGAGAGAGAGAGAGAAACAGAGAGAGATGATGAGAATGCGGGGGAGGGAGAATGAGAAATGTGAAAAAGCACAGAGAAGGCAAGAAGAAGAAGGGGAGAGGAAAAAGACAGACAGACAGACAGACAGACAGAATACACATGTGTATTTGACTGTGTGCGCGAGCTCGAGTACTAGTCTTTGTGCGCGCGCGCGCGTGTACGTGTGTGTGTGTGTGTGTGTGTGTGTGCGTGTGTGTGTTTGTACGCGCGCGCATGTGCGTTCACGAGCAGGGCCCTACTACCCTTTATTTAGGGGCAGGGTGTTGTCACACTGAGCAAAGGTCACTTTTCTGTCTACACCGTCACCATCTGCCAATTTGCTGCATACCTCCCCTACCCCCCACCCCCCTTCTCTCTCAAACTCCTGTGCCTTCCCTCTCCACCCGTATACCCTTATCCCTACCCCCCCCCCACCCACCACCCAACCCCCACCCCACACACACACGCGCGCGCACACACGCCTTCCTCCTTCGCCATCCCAACATGGAATAAAGCTGAATGTTCCTGATCCCCATGGAAGGGAGATAAAGCGAGAACAGGAGTCATGCCCTGACTGAAGAGGTCGATGAGGTTTTCAGTCCGTGGAGGTGATTGAGCATCAGCACAGCCGCCGTTCAGCTGGGACTCACAAACACGGTGATCACGTGCTGCAACACTCACCTCTCAAAGTCGCGAGGCAAATCCACTCAGGTTAGAAGCATGGCCACAAAGTCTCTCTCTCTCTCTCTCTCTCTCTCTCTCTCTCTCTCTCTCTCTCTTAAAGGGTTGTGTGAATGATTTTTTTTAACGACTTGTCAGCTTACTTCAATGCAGTGGCAGCCCTGATATGACCCTTTGCGGTCGGCTGAGCTATAAGCAGCTTTACCTTGCCTTATCCTCTCTCTCTCTCTCTCTCTCTCTCTCTCTCTCTCTCTCTCTGTTACACGTCTTGTTTCATTTGTATTATTATTGTTGTTACTTTTGCATAATGATATTCACACGTCCCTTTAGCTTTCTAAGGGGCCATCCCCTACTTACAACAAACCAACCATCAGAATCCGAACTCTCTCTCTCTCTCTCTCTCTCTCTCTCTCTCTCTCTCTCTCTCTCTCTCTCTCTCTCTCAAGATCGATGCATTGTTGACCACAACATTAGTTCAGCTTGTTGCTGCTCCGTTATATTTTGTTCTGTTATTATTATTATTATTTTTAAAAAAAAAACCCTTTTGTTCCTGACAATTCTACTGAAACAACGAATTCCACACTGTTTACCGGCCATCGTTTTGCTCATATTTATCGTCTGCTGGCTGACTGTTCTGCTGCTGCTGTTGTTCCTATCTCCCACCGCGAGCCATTCCACAGACTGGCTTATACATAATTGATGTAGAAGCCCCTCTATGGGCCAGTGCCCGAATAACTCGTCTGAGAGCTGCATGGACACATACATCAGGGATGACATTGGACTTTTTATATATATATATATATATATATATATATATATATGATAATATAATACTACATTTGTGTATAATGTCCTACAACAAACGAAAGCATCCATGGTTAGGATCATTTCGTGCTCATACACTAAGTGTTCTCTTTTCTGGTCCGGAAATCAGTAAAATATCAGCATTCAGTTCGTGCGAATGCCATCATGAGTGAGTGTTGGGGGAGGGGGGGGGGGGGGATGTTGGGGGTACGGTGTGGGGATAGGGGATAGGATGGGCGAGTTGTAGCATTAGAAAGAGACTGGGCGGAAGTGTGTGTTGGGAGGGGAGGGGGGTGGGGGTGGGGGGCGGCAGGGGCTGCTTTCATGTTCTTAGTTCATTAACTCCGACTTCGTGATCACCCTTGTACCTAACACAATTTCTTGTTGGAGAGATTATGAAGTGTTTTTATCTTCTTACTTTATGAGCATATTGTGGCGTTTCTTGTATGTTTGTCTGTTCGTTTTATATGCCCCCCCCCCCCCCACACACACACCACACACACACACACACACACACAGAGTTTTTTTTTTCCCCAGGTCATTGTTTTCATGACGGAGGGATTGTTAGCCTGTACCTGTTTCCCCACCACGTTTTGCATATACTGCTATTCGATGACATTTAAGCGTTCCGTTTCTGTTAGGCTCAGGGCGCACGAACAATCAATCAAATGTTGGTCAAATGCTGGCCTACTTTCACCCCCGTCGCATTAACACATCATCAGCCCACACCCTTCTCCGTTTCTCCGACCAACAGCCCCTCCCCGTCCACTCGCCCCACCCGCTCTCCTTCGCATCGTCCGTACTCATCTTAATACACACGCGGGAATGAATATATACATTCAAAACACGGTTACGCACACACAAACGCACACAAAACATTTGTACATCTATCCATCTAGCTATCCCTATATCCATCTAACTCTCAGCTATCTATCAATCATATATTCCATCTTGCTATCCAACTAGTGATCCATCAAACTACCCACACTAGCCATTCATCCGTCTATCTATCCATCTATTTACGAATCCCGGATCAGCCAAGCCATAAGAGTCTGTCAAAGAGTGAAAACAGCAGCATCTAGTTCCCCCACCAAGAGAAGGAACACCTGGAGCAGTCTGATAAAGTTACTTCCCCTGCAGTGTTCAGCAAACAGGACACAGAAAATGACATTTTGTATTACCAGAAAGTGGTTACGTTCCATGCTCATTAACCATTTGTATATCACCAGAAAGTGTTAACGTTCCATGCTCGTTAACCATTTGTATCACCAGAAAGCGTTAACGTTCATGCTCGTTAACCATTTGTATCACCAGAAAAGCGTTAACGTTCCATGCTCATTAACCATTTGTATCACCAGAAAGCGTTTTAACGTTCCATGCTCATTAACCATTTGTATCACCAGAAAGTGTTAACGCTCAAATGCTCAGTAAGAATGGAAAACAGAAAGTGTTAACGTTTCATGCTCATTAACCATTGTATCACCAGGAAGTGCTAACGTTCAAATGCTCATTAAGAATGGAAAACAGAAAAGTGTTAACGTTCCACGCTCATTAAGAATGGAAAACGTGACTGATCTAGCTTAACGGGTCCTCAAGACGCCGTTTCATGTGGAAGGCTTCATGATCAAGTCACATATGATTCCTCCTTTCGATCAAGATTCGTTCAAATCGGTTCAGTTCTTTTAGCGCAGTCTTGATAACAGACACGGGAAAAAAAAAAAAAAAAATGGTAACCGCCCTAGCAGAGGTAATAATGAACCGAACCCATATAACAACACTGGAGATTAGTTCACACCTTTCGTCTTGTCCATGGGGGAACTTCTGCGAGCAGGTAGCTCGTCCCACCACCTACACCGTCAGTTTCTATTGCTGCTGCTGCTGCTGCTGCCGGTGGCGCCCCTACCAGCCGGCCACATCAGCCGACGACACTTGGGAGAGATAGACCTACACTGGTATGAATGATCTCCATGCACACGACAATCTCCAGGGGGGTGGAGGACAGGGCTGCGGAGGGGCAGGAAGGGAGGAGGGGGGAATCATCAGGACGGAGAGGGGTGGGGGGGAGCATGGGGGAAGGAGGGGGGGGGGGCGGGAGGGAGCAGACAAAACAGACAGAAGCCGGTAGGCCTATAGCTAATAGACAAGCCAGCCAGCAAGCCAGCCCGCCAGCCAGTCTGTCCGGCACCGAGTCAGTCAGTCACCCGACCCACAACGGCTGGCCAACTAACGACGGTTCTGACACTTCAAAGGCTCGGTGCTCTGCCGCCGCCACCCGCTTCACCACTATCGACCGACTGACGGACGGGGAAGGGGGGGGGGGGGGGGGGGGGGGGGGGGGGAGGGACGGAGGAAGGACGGGGGGGGGGGGGGGAGGCCCTGCGCGCTATCGTTCATCACTGCGGCTACTGCCAACAAGACGCCCAGCGGCGCTGGACAGCCGGCGTCAATGTTGAACTCACGCGTCCACCAATAAATACACGTGTACAAAGCGACACAATACACGCAAAGAGCGTGTACGCGTGGTCACACACCACGAGAGAGAGAGAGAGAGAGAGAGAGAGAGAGAGAGAGAGAGAGAGAGAGAGAGAGCAGCACACACACACACGCACGCGCACACACACACACACACAACTGGTGCACGCGCGGCTTTCTCGTGATCCCCATGCAGCCACGCGTTACGGTTCAATGCCCTTGACAAGAGTTTGATTTCTGACTCTATTACTCACAAACACCTACCCTTCCCTCCCCTCTTCCACTCCAAACTCTCACAAACCCCCCCCCCCACCCCCCCACCCCTCTCGCCCACACCTGCCCCGATTCCCCCCACATCCACCACCACCTCCCAGCCCAAGCCCCACCGCCCTTCCCACTGCTTGCTCGCGAAGTCACTTTTGGTCAAAGCACGGACAAGGCAAAAAAAAAAAAAAAGTCGCTCCTCCTGACTGCATCGTCCCTTTCTGCTGGGTGATTTCATCGTGTGCACACACGCAAGGAGCAATACATTGCCAACAGAGGGAAGGCGGGGAGCTTGGAAGGGGTGGGCGCTGGGGGGTAGTAGAGTGGGAGGAGATGGGTGAACGATGAACTGGGCAGTGGGAACGGAGGGTGGGGGGGGGGGGGGGGGGTGGAGGTGTTGCGGCCTTGGCTGGCGGCGAGATTTGTAAGGCCCAATCAGCCCTGCGCTGTCAGATCAGGTTGTTAAACGGACCAGCGTAGGAAAGCTCGTATGATTAGTGTTTAAAGATGAGGCCCGCTGTTATCCATCTGTCCAATGAGGCCGAAATCGGTCCCGTGGCCAGACATGCACACCTTGCCAGCTGCCAGCGGCAATGGTATTGGGGTTTGTCCCCGGCAAATGTTAAAAGAAGCAAAGTCCACGCTTATTCGTTGTCAATAACACGCCAGCAGGATAGACACACACACACACACAGAGTTATATATACAAACACAACGTAATACTCTAGTGCTGTTACAGCCCTAGTCGTACTAAACATGAGGAGAATAATACAGTGTACGTCTCTGGTTCCAGTCATGTCACAGCGTGGGGGAATGGAACGCTGCTAATTCTGCAGCATCGTCTGTGGTCGTCATTTTCCACCATTTCCAGAACTGATGTACACTATCAGTAATGGTCGCAGTCGTAGTCTTGGACGAATGCTTTTAAATCAAATGGGGGCAGGCACACACACACACACACACACACACACACACACACACACACACACACACATCAAAATCACACCACCACTACTACAAAAGAAAAGAAAAAAAACAAGGAGGAAATAACTTTAGAAACTTCACAACATGTTTCAAAGAGTGCTCGGGTGATGATGAATCGCCGACACAGATCGAACGGAGCCCCAGGGATCGATGGAAGCTATGGACGGTTGATGACTATGTTCAGGCGGCTGCAGCACCCAGTCCAACACGTAATGCTGGGCGCGGCGGCACCGGCCTGCCTGCTACAGGCAACACAGGCCCTATCAGTCATCGCACACACATCAAAGCACTCGCACTCGCTGCTACTTCACTGACTTGCTGATGTCCTGTATACTACCCCCTCCACTCCCTCCCACCCATCCCCGACACACCACCTTCTCTCTCTCTCTCTCTCTCTCTCTCTCTCTCTCTCTCTCTCTCTCTCTCTCTCTCACACACACACACACACACACACACACACACGAAAAGCGAGCGCGCGAGCGCTTAATACGCAGAAAGAGTGAGTGAGTGAGAGAGAGAAAGAGAGACAGACAGACAACCAGACGGACAGACCGACAGACAGAGTGCGTTCGTGGGTGAATGTGCGTGCGTGCGTGCGTGTGTGTGTGTGTGTGTGTGTGTGTGTGTGTGTGCGTGTGCTGCACGTGCGTGAGAGTGGGCGTGCGTGCGTGCGTGAATGTGATGGGGAATCTGGCTGGTATTTGTTATTATATTCATTGCGTTTTATTCAATAGCATGATAGGAAAATCGATTCTCCTTGGGGGGAAAAAAACATTCTCTCTCTCTCTCTCTCTCTCTCTCCTCTCTCTCTCTCTCTCTCTCTCTAGCTCTCACTGCCCCCCCCCCCTCTCTCTCTCTATCTCTCTCTCTCTCTCTCTCTCTCTCTCTGCGGCCAATCGATGAAAACAAGCGTGATGGCCTGTGTGTGATTCAGCCTCTGGTGCTAAAGGTCTGAGTCAGAACCTGACTGGCTGTTTGTTGGCTTTTTTCCTCCTCCACACCCCACACCCGGCTTTTCTTTCTTTTTTTTCTTTTTTTTTGGCAGGGTGAGGTGGGGGATCTGTGTGTGGTAGGGGATGGTGTGGAGGGTCGAAGGCGTCGGGAGGCGGGAGGGTACGGGGTAGGGTAGCGGAGTGGTGGGGGGAAGGGGGGGGTTAGAGAGAGAAGGGATCAGGGAGAAGGGGGTTTACGGGTGAAGTGGGGGAAGGGGCAGGGATCTGATCTTTGACGTATCTCTCTCTCTCTCTCTCTCTCCTCTCTCTCTCTCTCTCTCTCTATCTCTATCTATCTATCTATCTAATCTCCCCCCCACCCCCGTATTATTTCCACTTTACAATCACATCGTTTTACAATGAATGTGAAAATCTGAACAAGCTATTGCTTATAATGTGTTCAAATGTTTATAATGTACACATGTGTGTGTGTGTGTGTGTGTGTGTGTGTGTGTGTGTGGAACGTGCGTGCGTGAGTGCACGTGTGAGTGTGTGTGCGTGCGTGCGTGCGTGCGCGCGCGCGCGCGTATGTGTGTGTGTACGTGTGTGTGTGGTGTCTGTTATGGCGAGTGTGTGTGTGTGTGCAGTGTGTGTGTGTGTGTGTGTGTGTGTGTGTGTGTGTGTGTGTGTGAGAGAGAGAGAGAGAGAGAGAGAGAGAGAGAGAGAGAGAGAGAGCGTATCGCGAATTTTCCACTGTTGCTCGTGCAATACAGTCTAGTTGGGTTAACGGTGTGTGTGTGAACTTCACCTGCTGCCAGCATTCACTGCGTTCACTGGTGGCTGCACCAGGTTCCAAAACAGGTCGTGTGTAAAAGGCCGAGGCAAGGCGACACACCACAAGATAGGAAGGAAAAAAAAAAAAAAAAAAAAGGAAGGAAGGAAGATGAACGGGTGGGGGAGGGCGGGGGAGGGATGCTAAGACTGAGAAAGAAGCCGACAGAGGCAGACTGGCACGAACAGGGACTGAACGAGAGAGCCAGCCAGGTACGGAGAAAGACACAGAGAACAGAGAGGGAACGAACAAGACCAAAAGGACACACACAGAGAAAGGTGAAGAGATGAAAAAGACAGAGCGCAAAAAAAAAAAGGACACACAGAGGGGGTTAGAGGAAGGTGCAGACTTTAGTGAGGAAGATGGAGAGCAGGGGGGGGGGGGGGGGGGGAAGCGAGGGATTGTCAAGGGGAGAAAGAGAGAGAGGGGGGTTGGTTTTGCTCGACAGAAGACAGGAGGGGAGGGAGTTGCGGGGGGGTTTCTCGACAGAATTTTATCTCATCTTAGAGGAGAGACAGAGAGAGAGGAGGGGAGAGAGCGAAAACGAACCGGAGACGGGGAAGCTGAGGGAAGGACTCTGCAGTGAGGGAGATGCAGGGAGTAGAGTTGACAGAGAGAGGGAGAAGAACGTGAAGAAGACCGTGAGAGGACAAGAACCAGGAGAGGAAGAGCGGGAATCAAGAGAGAGAGAGAGAAGGGGGGGGATGGAAGGGAGGGGGTCAGGGAGAGAGACGAGAGAGAGAGGAGAGAGAAGAGGAGAACTTGAGGAGAAGGGGTACACAACACACGGAAGAAAGAGCGAGAGATGGAGAGAGGGAGGACGAGGGAGTTAGGAGAGAGGAGGGGGGCGCAAGAATGAGAGAGATCGCGCTACGAGTGATGTTACGGTTTGAAGCTAGTTGCGAGAGAGAAGAAGAGGGAGATGGACGAGAGAGACTGAAGAGAGAGAGTTGAGAGAGAGAGAGAAGGAGAGAGAGGAGAAAGGAAAGAGGGGAGTCAGAAGGAGACGAGAGCGAGAGAGAGAGGGTAGGAAAGGGGGGGGGGGGGGGGGCGGGGGGATGAGAAATCATCAGAGAGACAAGCTCATGACTCACACGTCGCAGTACGTCGCTATGGTGACCAGCTGCAACTTCAGCGCTTGCACGTGCAGTGCACATCAGTTTACATACACACACATGGCGAAAGTGCATGACGACACACATACACGTCGGTCACACAGACAATCAGAGAGAGAGAGAGAGGAGAGGGAGAGAGAGAGAGGGTGTGGGGTGGGGTGGGGGGGAGAGAGAGAGAAGATGATGGTACAAACCGAGTACAAACTTTCGTCAAAACGAGTCACTCACACACACCACACACACACACACACACGCACGCACGCACGCACGCACGCATACACACACCACACACACGCGCGCGCGCGCGCGCGCGCGCGCGCGTGTGTATGTACGCACAAGCTGAACTGTCGCTTCCAAGAGGAATTAGTCCAGACTTGCAAAGCAAAGCCATGATTCATCTATCAGATACAAGCCACACGCAACTTTGCAAGACGAACAGAGAGAAGGGGGAGAGAGAGAGAGAGAAAAGAAAAAAAAAGGGGGGGGGGGGGGAGGAGAGAGAAGGAAGAGGAGAGGGAGGGAGGAAAAGGGAGAGAAAGAGAGTGTGTGGAGGGGAGAGAAACGTCATCCAAGAGCTCATGACTCAATAAGCAACCCACCTTCCTCCCTTTCCTCCACCCACCCCTCTCCCCCTCCCATCTCTCCACCTCCTGTGCCTTCCCCGCTGCACACGCGACATCACGACATGCGACGCAAGGTTGCCAGGAAACGGATCGCTTTACGGCACGGCGGAGACCTCTCGACAGTCGGGCGAAACTGCTCCATTATTCCATAGCAAACGGTACTGAAGTGTTCCTAAAGGCCACTGAACACTCCACTGCCAGTCGGCCAAAAGAAGGCTACAAACTTTTCTTTCTGTCTTTCTGTCTTCCTTTCTTTCTTTTTCAGAGAGGGAGTGAGGGGGGGGGGCAGCATAGGAAGAAAAGGATGGATGGATGAGAGAGAGAGAGAGAGAGAGAGAGAGAGAGAGAGCGAGAGAGAGAGAGAGAGAGAGAGAGAGAGTTCTGTCTAATGAACCTTAAGAATATGACGAAGGTGCTTAATGTTTGTTTCGATACCGTTTTGCACCGACGGGTGATTGCAATACGATGAACTAACGACCCAAAGATGCTCCTCGTTTCTTGCTTTCTTTGTTTCTTCAAGTCAGTCATACATTATCATTGTTGCTGCAGCTTCTGATGGGGTGCTGCTACTGCTACCACCACTACTACTGCAGCTGCTGCTGCTCCTACTAACTACTGTAATTGTTGCTGCTACTGCTGATTCTTGCGATTATGGTGATGCTATTGCTGCCGCCGCTGCTGCTGCTGCTGCTGCTACTGCTACTACTACTATACTACTACTACTACTACTGTTGCTGCTGCTTTTACTATTACTGCCACTTCTGCCGCTGGATACGAAAAACAATTGTGTCTTCTTAGCCCTACCGCAATCACTATTTCTACTGCCGCTGCGGCCACTGCTGCTCCTTCTAGACGAGTAGCTTTCCCCTCACTTCCAAGACCATTTCAACTACTCATTCTACGACCATTTCAACTACTCCTGCAAACAACAACAACAGCAGCAGCAACTATCACAACTACTGCACCTCTGTTGCTGTTGGTGCCTGCAGCTACTGGTGCCTGCAGCAACCACCACCACTACTACTGACGTGACAATGCACTGCGAAGGGACTGTAACCCCCTCACCGCCGCTACTACTGACGACTTCTACCTTCTGACTATGCAACACACCGCCGCCAAGGACTGTAAACCCCCTGGTGCTGCTTTACCCCCTCACGCCGCCACTACTGTTACTACTTCTACCTCTGCTGGTGCTATTTTAACCCCCACACCGCCGCCACTACTGTTACTACTTCTACCTCTGCTGGTGCTGCTTTAACCCCCCTCACCGCCGCCACTACTGTTACTACTTCTACCTCTGCTGGTGCTGCTTTAACCCCCCTCACCGCCGCCACTACTGTTACTACTTCCCTCTGAGGTTACGAGTGTACGGCTGTGTACTTGCTTTTCAAATTTTTTATTTAAAAACCGGATACTACAGAATAACAGCCACCGGTTTCACAGGTTGTGGGGCTCCCTGAGCCAGAAACAAAGAGCAGGAGGACCCGATACAAAGGTATAGGGGATGAAGGATGGGGAGGGAGAAAAGAAAGATGGGCGAGGGCTAAAGAGAGAGGTGAGTAAGTGTGGTGTGTGTGTGTGTGTGTGTGTGTGTGTGTGTGAGTGTGTGTGTGTGTGTGTGTGTGTGGGGGGGGGGGGATGGGGGGTCCAGTATGCCGCTCATCTGCACCGCCACTACCACCAAATCAAAACCACTGGCCAACGATGTGAACCACCACCACAACCACCCCCGTGTCCATGCACTCACTTCAGTCAAGCAGGCACGGGATTCAGCGAGAGAAGCCCCAGTGAGTGACGGGTGGGTGGCACTCGAGGCGCTGAGGCACATCTGTCACCCCACTTCACACACTACTCACCCCTGCCACCCACCCCACCCCACCCCCAACTTCCCCTACCAGCAACCCCCCCCCCCCCCCCACCCCCTTCCCACCTCTTTCCCTCCCACCACTTTCTTCCTCCTATGACCCGTCCATCCCCTTCCACATCTGATCATCTGTTCACGAGACTGGCCCCCCCCACCACCACCAAACCTCACCCTCACACCTTCCTCTCCCCTCCCCCCCCCCCACACACACACCTACCTACCCCCCACCCTCACCCCTCTATGTCTTACATTAGTTTACTATCACCATCACCCCCACCCCCACCCCACCCCCTGCCAGTCACAATGGAACAAGCAAATTAACTGACAAACGTATCAATAACTCATTATTATAGATGTAATAGTTTTTGTCATTTCCCGCCTTTTCCTACTTACAACTGGAGAAGGGACAGGAAAAGACGACAACCGACGACCGAAAATACTCACACCTATTCCCCCAACCCTTGTATAGCACTTTACTATACTGTTATTGTTACCTCTTTTGTCATGTTTAAATTTGTCTGTTAAGGTAATATGTTGTGTTATATAGGCCGCCATCATAGTCACATGTTTATTTTGCAAGTCTCACTGCCAGGGCTGTATATAAGAGTCCTCTTGTTGTCCTGGCAAATGTGCTTTGTGTTCAATGTGTATGTTCATGGAAATAAAACTGTTTAAACCAACCCTTGTTTCTTTCTCAAGTCATTTTCCTCTACAGTCAGCGAGTCTTTACCCCCCCCCCCCTCCCCCTCACTCGTCTCTTCCCCGCTACACACACACACACACACACACACAATTACCCCCCTCCCCCCCCCCCCCCCCCCCCCCCGCCTTTCAAAGGCAAGGGGGAGGTCGTCACGTCTGCCTGCTACGTTCCGCATGAGAGGCTCTGTGGAGTGTGTGTCTGTGAGTGCATCATCCCCCCTCCCCCCTCCCCGCCCCCTCCCCCCCCCCCCTCCCCCCTCCCCTTTCCACCTCCTCCCCCTCCCTTTTTCCCCCCCCCCCCCCCCCCCCCCCCCCCCCCTGCACGGTCTCCCTTTCTCAGTTCGTCTGTCCCGTAGCACTACAGCGGTGTGTGGGGTGTGGGGGTGGAGGGGGGGGGGGTGGGGAGGCCGTGCCGTGCAACGTCACGTGCCGTGCATGTCAATCGCTTGTCAAATCAGCCTGGTGCCGCGCGAGTCTGTCCGTCCGTCCGGCGGTATGGCCAGCCAGCAAAGAGGGTGTGAAGATGGGCTGGGGGGGGGGGGGGGGGAGGTGGGGGGCCTCATTTGACGTGTGTCGCTGGCTGGTCAGTTGGACACCACAACCGAAGCTCTGTCGCGCCGGATTCGGGGTCGTATGTCATCATGTGCCTGACTACACCAACTCTCACTGATACTGCTTGTTTGCTTGCTTCTTTTTTTTTTTTCTTTTAGCTTTACACGATGGGGATATGGAAGGGTGGCAGTCGGGATGGAGAGGGAGGTAAGGGCGGGGAAGGGGAGGGATGTTAGTAAGTGCGTTTGAAATGAGAGAGGTGGTGTGTGCTGTAGGGAAGGAGGATGGTGGCGGTGGAAGGACGGACCGGATATGAATTAAGAGACATTCACGTCTGGGATAGCATCAGCTTTCAATGCCTAATTAAAACGATGTAAACTTTTTAACCCCAAGAAATAGAATATGCGCGCGCGCGCGTGTGTGTGTGTGTGTGTGTGTGTGTGTGGTGTGTTTGAGAGAGAGTGAGAGAGAGAGAGATGAGAGAGAGAGAGAGAGGAGAGGCGAGCGGCAGAGAGAGAGGAGAGGAGAGGGACGGGAGAGAGAGGACAGGGGAACCACAGGAGGAACACAAACACACACACAGAGAGAGAGAGAGAGAGAGACGGAGAGAGAGAGAGAGAGGAGAGAGAGGAGAGAGAGAAGATGAGATAGAAGAGAAGAATGATTTGAATGAGATTAATGAGACAAGCTACAAGCCCGTTCTCAAGGGGAGATTAGATGGGACGGGAGTTGTGCATAACTATCAAAGAACACACACACATGTAACAAATGCTAGAATACAACATCGCGATGAGGAATCCGGATCACGGAAAGAAACTTGACAACATTTCAATGCGCCTATCCACAATCATTAAGAGTTCCGTCCTGGATGGCTTTGGTATCGCCAGAAGCCATTTTTCACGTGTAGTGAAAGCTGTCCACCTCTCTGGTCATTTCCAGCAGATATGGCATTATGTCAGTGTGTGTGTGTGTGTGTGTGAGAGAGAGAGAGAGAGAGAGGGAGAGGGAGTGTTTCAGCTTTGCCCTGACCTGGTCTTTGAAAATACAATGTGGTCTCTAACACCACACACACACACACACACACACACCAAGGCGTCACCCAGTGAGGACCACGACAAGCAGACCAGGCTTCAAAGACTACACACACACGCAAATCGCCTCCTTTCTGTGATCAACACGCCGCCGTGCCGCTGACAGTGACGCGCCAGCGTAAACCAGATTACCAGCCGCCTGCCTGCCAGTGTTCCCTACACTTTGGCCTGCAAACAGTGCTTTGTTCCAACAACAACCACCTCAACAACAAAACATGTCCTGTAGATGTGTGCATTCGCTTGGATAGGAGAGTAGGGTGAGGAGGGAGGGAGAGAGAGAGAGGACACAGTCAGAGAGAGAGAGAGAGAGAGAGAGAGAGAGAGAAACAATCAATCGCGAGAGAGAGAGAGAGAGAGAGAGAGAGAGAGTCCAGTGATGGTTCAGAGAGGGGGAGAGAAGGGACACAAAGAGAGAGAGAGAGAGAGAGAGAGAGAATGAGAAAGAGAGGGAGAAGACAGAGGACAGACAGAAAAAATGAGAACTGGGGTGTGAGGCTGCGAAGCGATCGATATCACAACGTGACCTTGCTTCCAATTTCGTTATGTACAGTGGCCCTGGGTTGAACGGAGGATTCATCAACGCACGCACACACACACACACACACACACACACACACCACACCACACAGAGAGAGAGAGAGAGAGGAGAGAGAGAGAGAGAGAGAGACGGAGACAGACACAGAGAGAAAGCTTTACTCATTTCTCTTCTCCATTCACTTCCCTCACTAGACTCCCTCACTCACACACACCACACACACACACACACACACACAACACACACACCACACATCGACACCCGATCGCTTTCGTTTTTCACACATGTCGCTAACATGGCTGGCAACTACAAGATGTCTGAAGAGAGGGAAAGAGGGTTAAGGCGGGGGGGGGGGGGGGGGGGGGGGAGGTGGAAGAAATTGGGGGGGGAGGAGGGGGGGGGGGCAAGGTGGGCAAGGTAACGAGGGGTGGAAAGAAAAGGTTAAAGCAGCAAGCGAAGAAGAGCGACTGGAAGAAGAGGAACATACATGCGCACGCGGATGCAGGATATTCACTGCTACAAAAGGCCTTCCGCTGTTCAGTTCGAAGATCACGAGTTAACAAACAAAAAAATCAAATCAAAGCCGCATAAACACAACACAAAATCAACGAAGAAAAAGAGAATGAAATGAAAAGAAGGAAGCCCCAAAATGGAACGTTATTTATAAAAGACAACTGAGTTCCGCGCCTTGGAAACTAAAAAATGACAAAGGAGGGGGCGGGGCGGGGGGGGGGGGGGGGGGGGGGGGGGGGGGGGGGGGGGGGAAGCAGGTGTGTAATAATAATGACTGAAAGAAAAGGCACAGCAAGAAAATCCAATTCTGTCTGTAATCAGCACGGTGCGATTTTCTGTGGGGTTTGATCTGTAGGCCAGTTATGAATGCGGCCTGCACAAACACACACACACACCACACTAGCGCGCGCACTCTATCTCTCTCTCTCTCTCTCTCCTCTCTCTCTCTCTCTCTCGCTATCTCTCTCTTCTCGTACAACACCTACACACCTATACACGCGCATACAAATAAGTCTGCAATCTCTCTCTCTCTCTCTTCTCTCTCTTCCTCCTCCTCTCTCTCCTCCTCTCCTCTCTTCTGTGTGTGTGTGTGTGTGTGTGTGTGCGTCTCTCCTCCCTCTCTCTCTCTCTCTCTCTCTCTCTATATATATATATATATATATATTACCACACAACACACAACACACCCACACACACACCTCACATGTGCGCAGTATACATACACGCGCACGCACGCACAATCACACGTAGGCACTAAACTTCACTAAACCCTCCCCTCCACTAACCCAGCTCCCCCCCCCCCCCTGCCCCTCCCCCCCCCCCCCCTCCAACCAACCCCTGCACCCCCTCTCACCTACATTAAAACTGCTCTCTTGTCCCATTACAGAGCGCGCCCACTGGTTAAAGAAAAAAAAAAAAACGGGGGGGGGGGGGGGGGGGGGTGTGTAGGGAAGGGGCTGGAGTGGGTATAGCAGGGAAAGGGAGACGAACATTAACTAAGCCGGCCATCTGTTGGGACGGACTACGTCACCCCCCTCATCAAACCACCACCACCACTACCACCACCACCATGACAAGACTGCTGCTGGTTGGCAGACGAAGGGAGGAGGGGAGGGAAGCGATGGGTGGGGGGGGGGGGGGAGGGATGGGCGATTGAGTGGGGAGAAAGGAAAAGGGGGTTTGATGGGGTACAGAGAGCGAGAGAGAGAGAGAGGAGAGAGAGGATAGAGAGAGGAGAGAGAGAGCATGTGGTATGTATGAATGTGTGTGTGTTTGTGTGTGCGTGCGCGCGCGCGCGCGTGTGTTTGTGTGTGGTGTGTGTGTGTGGTGTGCGTGTGGGGTGTGCGTGAATGCGTGCGCGCAGGGACGCGGTGTAAAGAAAGGGGGGGGGGGGGGGGGGGAGGGAAGGGCGGCTTTCTGTGAGTGACGTGTCCGTATCAAGAGCCTCCCAGGCCATCTGGCCTGACGACTGGCAGTGGCACCAGTTGAGGCCAGCACTAGCAGCGGCCATGGCCTGAAGTCGTTGGTAGAACCAGCCAGCTACGGGTGACAGTTCTGACATCTACACCACAATGCATGCATTACGTGGGACCTCTCGTAGTCTGAAAGTTTACATACACACGACTGAGGGTGAAGCGGTGGGGGGGACAAATCTATAGAATCTGTGAAAAGGTTAGAAAGACAGCGGGTTAGTTACCGCCGAGGACATAGACAAACAAAGCACAGGGACAAGACGCAATGCATTTCGACCTCTTGGGTCTTCTTCAGGCAAAAAGAAATAACATTTAGGAACGAAGAAAAAAAAAAAGAGAAGAAAAAGAACCCGAAGAACGAAGAACGTAAAGCCACTTATATAATTCTATATGGAAAAGATAAGTGGCTTTACGTTCTTTGTCCGTACTGCCCTAAATGTTGTTTGTTTTTGCCTGAAGAAGACCCAAGAGGTTCGAAATGCATTGTGTCTTGTCCTGTGCTTTGTTTAGATGTCCTTGACAGTAAACTAATCCCCTCTCTTTCAAACTTTTGCTTCATTGTCCCCCCTCAGACACTCCATTTTTAAAGAGAGAGAGAGACAGAGACAGAGAGACAGAGAGAGAGAAAGAAGAGGGGGAGGTGGGAGGGGGAGATCAGGAGGGAAGGGAGAGAGGCGTTCAGGGGAGAGAGATAAAGACAGAGGACAGATCAGGGTATAGAGAGAGACAGAGACAAGAATCGGGAGGAGAGAGAGAAAAAGAGACGGACAGAGAAAGAAAAAAAGAGAGATCGGGAGAGGGAGAGGATGGGAGAGACAGTCGGGGTGGGGGGGGGGGGGGGGGAAGCTCAGAAGAGAGAGAGACAGGCAGAAAGAGAAAGGTATGGAGAGAGAGAGACAGAGACACACAGTGACAGAGAGACAGACTGAGGGACAAACATACAGACACAGACAGACAGGCGGGTATACACAGACAGAGACAGAGGAAAGAGGAGAGGGGGTCATCGTTTGTTGGATCTTTCGTGCGTCCTTCCACTCTTTGCGCCCCCCCCCCCCCCCCCCCCCCCCCCCTCCCCCACCCCCCCCCCCCCTACCCCTTCCCTCCCCCCCCGCTTTCTTTCCTCACATTGCTCCACTGATAACCTTTTCTTTCTCTACTGAAAGTACAATCACATTTCAAGTTAACCAGCCAGCCAGCCAAAGAGCGAACTAAGCAAGGAAAACGGCCCCGAACTCCCTGACACCAAGAAAAGTACGACAAAATATAATGCTATCGGGGTTAATGAATCGACAATCAAAGGTGTTTTCGATGTCTCCTGATTTCTTCCCAGCGTCTCGTTATCCCCCATGAGCGTTGTGACTTTCTTTTTTTTTTCCTTTTTCTTCTTCTTCTTTCTTCTTCTTCTTCTTCTGTCCCTGGCCTTAAAAATTCCCGTGACCTTTTTACCAGTAGCCATTATGGCAGTCAGACGGAAAACAAGAGAGAAGAACGGGCTGGCGAAGCCGTCTTCCATTTCTTCGTTGGTCTGCTTCAGTTCTTCGACTATGTGCTTGTACAAGATGGTACGTGTGTGTGTGGTGTGTGTGTGTGTGTGTGTGTGTGTGTGTGTGTGTGTGGTGTGTGTGTGTGTGTGAAGCGGTCTACCCTCTCTGCCCTCCCCCCCCCCCCCCCTCCCCTCCTCGCCTCCGTCTTATTTTTTGTCCTTTCAAACTAAAAACTGTGTCCTCATTCTTAGGTTTTCGGTTTTTCTTTTTCTTTTTATTCTTCTTTTTTTTTTTTTTTTTTTTATCCGCACACTAGAAAGAGAAGAGAAATCCTATTGAAATATAAATCCTTATAGTAAGAATACAAAAAATCTTCAGCCTGGTAGATTCTGTTAAATGGTCATGAGGGCCTCTCTCTCTCTCTCTCTCTCTCATCTCTCTCTCTCTCTCTCTCTCTCTCTCTCTCTCTCTCTTTCTATTCCCCCACATCTCGCCTATTCCAGCTTACTTTCTCCCTCACTCTCTTTCTTTCTCTGGGGGAATGGGGTGGGGATGGGGTGTCTACTGTGTCGGTCAACTCTCTCTCTCTCTCTCTCTCTCTCTCTCTCTCTCTCTCTCTCTGCTCTCTCTCTCTCGTGCGTGTTGTGTTGGGGGGGGGGGGGGGAGAAGGGGGGGAGGGGGAGCTGGAGAGGAGAGAAGCGCAATCCAGCAGACAATCATTGTATTAGGAACTTTGAGCGCCTTTATCACAGTGTGTTTAACAGAACACTAAAGTCATTTACACCGTCAACACAACTGATTCTATTGTCATTTATACCATGAACACACACATGATTCCATTGTCATTTATACCGCGAACACAAATGATTCCATCGTCATTTATTACCGTTAACACAAAATGGATTAATGATTCCATTGTCATTTATACCCGCAAAACACAAATAATTCCATTGCCATTTATACCGTTAACACAAATGATTCCATTGTTTATTATACTGTTAGACAAATGATTCCAATGTCCTTTATACTGTTAACACAAATGATTCCATTGTCATTTATACCGTTAACACAAATTATTCAAATGTCATTTATACAGTGAACACAAATGATTCCATTGTCATTTATGCCGTTGACACAAATGGTTCCATTGTCATTAATACCGTTGACACGAGTGATTTCATTGTCATTTATACCGTTAACACAAATGACTCAAATGTCATTCCTACAGTTAACACACATGATTCCAATGTCATTGATATTGTCACAGGTTCTGAGGAGGAATGGTTGGAAAGCAAACACATCTTAAAACTTTTGGAAACTAGCATAGCTATAGAAAGTCTGTGAACGCAATTCTTTTAAGTCAATATGTCTTTAACATACACCTCTCCAAACTCGCCGAGGATACAGACTGTAGCTTCATAGACAGACATGTGAATAGAATCGGGTAATAAAGATCTGCTAAAACAGGGTGAAGACTCCCTGTACGCAGTTTTTTATACTGTAGGACACAGTTTGATCTGAAACATGCTGTGCTGCGTGTGTTCCGTATGTTGATCCACTCCCCACTCCATTATGAAAGTTCCCGAATTCACTGTCTGTGTGTGTGTGTGTGTGTGTGTGTGTGTGTGTGTGTGTGTGTGTGTGTGTGTGTGTGTGTGTGTGTGTGTGTGTGTGAGTGCGTGCGTGCACGTGCGCGCCTGTGTGTAAATGGGGAAGGGTGGAGGGAGGGAAGAGGAGAGAGGAGAGATGGGGAGGGAGAAAGGGAGACAAAGAGAGATGAGAGAGAGGGCAGACAGAGAGAGAGAGACAGAAAGAGAGAGATGGGGGGAGTAAGGGGGGAGCAAGGGACGGTGGGAGGGAGGCACAGAGAGAGTTTACAGACTGACAGACAAAGAGAGAGAGAGACAAACACGGAGACTGACTCACGCCAGATACCATGCACTGCTTCAGAAACTCCTGCCTGGGAAGACAAACTGTCCCCGACGACCCAATGGTGAAGAGGACTTAATCCCACTATCTATTACAGCCCCACATCTGTTCTTTTCCCATTGGGGGTGCCATATGAGCTCAATGGTACAGTACCTAGTTCGTCACGGGCACACGCTGTGTGTTGTTCGAATCTCGACGCACTTAAGTTAAACGTTTTGCCATTTTCAGCAACGTCAAACATTCCTTGTCGTTCTAGTGGTATCATAACACACACACACACACACACATACACACAAGCACACGCACGCACGCACGCACCACACACACAACACACACACACACACACACACACACGCACGCACGCACGCACGCACACACACACACACACACACACACGCACGCACGCACGCACGCACGCACACACACCACACCCCCTCTTCCTAACAGTCTCTTGGGGGGCATGGTTATTTGAACCTGTGTGTTGTATTCATCTTGAGCGAATGTGAACCTAACACATAACTAACCTTCATGCACAATGTTGTGAGTCGTTCCCCATCAAATATAAAGTGTGTCAGAATTTTGTCTTGAGAACTTCGGTCACAACCAACTGCGGTGAGGAGATGGAGACTGCTATCACCTAAGAGGCAAAACATGTCACACCTTACACCACATTCCAAATACTACCGTCCCTTATTGGCCTCACTCCTCTGCCGTGAATGTCGATGTTTGTCCAAGTGGTTACAACGTTTGCCCATGTCGGTACAACATCACAACTGTCCTTGCAAAGTTCAATCTGACGTCCAATCTTCGAACACAACATTAACAAACGAACCCATTACAACGTCGAAGTTCGTTGCAACGAACGTTTTCGAGATGCACAGAAAGAG
>JADBJO010008358.1:90000-97532 GCA_016801955.1 Conus betulinus | reverse complement strand
TAGGAGAGATAGAGATGAGAGAGATAGAGCGATAGTAGAGAGAGAGAGGGAGAGCAGAGAGCGAGCGAGAAGAGAGAGAGAAGAGAGAGAGAGGCGAGAGCGAGCTGAGAGAGAATAGAGAAGAGCGAAGAGAGAGAGAGACGAGGAGAGAGAGGAGAGAGATAGCTATAAGGATAAAGACCGACAATATAATCGAAGAGAGACTTGCAAATCCATTTCTAAAGACTAGCAATCAAACCCTTCAAGCTCGCCCACACTAATCCCCAACACGACGCTCCTCATAATACCCACCACACCACATGACTAGAGGATAATTATATAGACGTTGTTCTATCTACCATTCCTGTGTTCACACCAAAACTCTCTCTCCTCTCTCTCTCTGGGTCTCTCTCTCTCCTTTTCTCTCTCATTTCTCTCACCTCCCCTCACTTTCTCTCTCTCTCTCTCCTGTGTGTTTCCTACTTTTACCTGGCAATCTTGTCATTATGGTTTTATGCTTGTATGCTTGTATTGCTTATGCGAATACTCTCCCTCGACTCTCTCTCTCTCTCTTCTCTCTCCTCTCTCTCTCTCTCTCCTCCACTGCGTCGTCCTCCTTCTCCGACACTCTTCACTCTCTCGTCTCTCTCACCACCTCTCACCTCCGCTGAATGGACTTGATTATTATCTGTATGACATCCACACAATCACAGGACACCTCACACCAACATCACACACTTCACACAACACACAACCCAGTTCTGTTGCAATGACTTGATTTATATCTATATGACTCCTCCCCCGCCCCCCCTCCCCCCCACCCCCCCCCCCCAGCCGTGGTGACTGGGCCATCATTATACATCTCCCCCCCCCCGATTTGTGCTTATTTTCATTTTTCCCCCCCTGGTGCTTTCAGATCGGTTGTCCTGCATCTCCTTGGAATGCTTTGTGATTGTCAGATTGTTCTAATGCCCTTTCCCTCCGCGCACCACTCTCGCCTCTTTGAACCCTCTCTCCCTTTCGCCTCTCTCTGTCGTCCCTGTCCGCCCTTCCCTGCACTCCTTTGTCTCTCTCTCTCTCTCTCAAAACTCTCTCCCGATCTCTCCTCTCTGTCTCCCTCTCTCCTCTCTCTCCTCTCCTCCTTTTACTCATCTCTCGGGTTTTTTTTTTTTCGTATCGGGTTTGTTTTTTTCGTACGTATTGTAGCACTAGTCACTATTTTGCATGCTTCTAATTTGTTGCCTTATCTTATGTTGACTCCTCTTCAGGGCGAGGACTAGATTTAAAAAAGCACATCATTGCTTTTCTATTATCCTCGTGAATAAAGAATTTTGTCTGTGTCTTGTCTTGTCTTGTCTTGTCTTGCCTTCTCTCTCTCTCTCTCGCTCTCTCTCTCTCTCTCTCTCTCTCTCTCTCTCTGTTTAAAAAAAAAAAAAAAAAAGGTACAAGGAATTGAAGAGTACCAACACCTGATTCATAGTCTAAATTTCCTCAAAAGCAATGTATGACTGGTTATTTCAAGGACCTTAGCAAAGACTGCAAAAGACAATGCAAAAGTAACTGTTATGTCTACATTAGACGACCGTGTCTAGTAGCGCTTTCTGACGTGATTTCTAAAACCTGATTGGTTTGGATGTAATATGCATGTAATTGTAGCTGTAACAATGTAAATGTTTTACTGATGGTTTCAGTAAAACAGGTCTTGTTAATCTGGCCTATGGTGAAGTGATTTCTGGTATTACTGGATTCGTCAACTGGAATAATTTTAGCATGTTGAACCGTACTGAAAAGTAACCGTCACAAAGTTTCTAAACATACGTCAAAGTTTCTGTAGTGCAAGATGCCGCGATGTTGATAATATTGCCATCTATTCAACGTTCTTGCGTCCAGGGTTTTTTTGAAGTCAAAGACAAACAGCGTCTATCTCTAACAGAACTCGGAACTCGGAAACATTAATTGTGAGGCCAACGACCTGTACTCAAAGGTGACTTTGCCCAAAAGTAAAGTGCATAATTTCACATTTGAACATTCTGCGCTGAAGCAAACTGCAAAACTCCACTCCAAACGAAATGTTTGCCGAGTTAGCACTTGGTCGCGTCATTTAAAGCTGTTTAAATGATTACCGACCAGTTGCCCTCACATCTGTTGCAATGAAATGTCTTGAAAGAATTGTCCTCGATTATGTTTTTAAAAGATACTACACAGTACCAAGACCCGTTTCAGTTCGCATACCAACAGAACAGATCAACAGATGATGCCACACTCACACTTCTCCATCATGCTTTTTTCACACCTCGAAAAAACCTGCCTCCTTTGTACGCATTCTCTTTATTGATTTCTCATCAGCATTCAACACCATACAACCACATCTGATGGCAAAGAAACTCATTAACATAAATGTGGGTAACAAGCTCATTTCTTGGATAATTGATTTTCTTACACAGAGGACACAGTCTGTTCGATATCAAAGTGTTGTTTCGTCTTCCAGAGTCATTTCAACTGGCGCACCCCAGGGTACTGTTTTATCACCAGTGTTTTTTACTCTGTACACAAATGATTGTTCAGGAAGTGATTCAACTTTGTACATTAAATATTCAGATGACTCAGCACTTGTGGATCTTTCCAACTCTGATTCTGTTTACTTCAAGGAGGTTCAAAGATTTGTTGACTGGTGCGATCATAACTATCTTGATCTGAATTGTACAAAAACGAAAGAAATGTTGATTGATTTTAGAAAGAATCCAAAAGCTGTACCACCCCTTTTTATCAAGTGCTGAAGTAGAACGTGTTGAATCATACAAATATTTAGGAACTTTTATTAGATAATAAGCTGAATTTTAAATCCCATGTTGAGTATGTCCACAAAAATGTCAAACCAGATTATATTGTCTTCGCAAGCTGCGATCATTTCATGTGAATACTGACATTCTTCGGACATTTTATTCATGCTTCTTGGAATCTGTTCTAACTTTCTCATTTATGTGTTGGTATGGTGGTTTGACTGTGAAGAGCAGAAATGTGCTTGAGAAAGTGGTGAACGTGGGAGGAAAAATCGCTGGTGAGAGACAAAAAAGTCTAAGTGAGCTATACAGGTGCCGTGTGTTTGTTGTAAAGCGAAGAAGATTACGTGTGACCAGACCCACGTTCTTGCCAAATCAGTATGACCTTCTTCAGTCAGGACGAAGATATCGATCGGTTTAAATGCAGACGTGTCAGATTTAAAAAAAAGTTTTATTCCCCTGTCCATTGATTTCATGAACCGAGAAGATGTTTAACTGAAATCCAAATTCCTCTATATGAATGTATGTCATATGTGAGAAAATGGGTATGTGGCTAAATTATTGTTTATTTGCTGTGAATGTGTGTGACCACAAATTATTTCTCAAATTGAGATAATAAAGTTTACTTGACTTGACTTGACTTGAAAATTGCACACTGCAATGTCTCTTCAGCATTTAACATCTTCATGCTGAAACAAATGTGACACTGTCTGTTGGACTGGGCTTCTGCAATGATTATTCCAGAACACATTTTTTTTCTTAAGGAGTGGTAAACACGGACAAAGAAACCAGACGTGATGCTCAGTCTCAAGACAATCACAAAATGGACAGTCTTTTGGTCTCTCTCTCTCTCTCTCTCTCTCTCCTTCTCTCCGTCATCTCTCTCTCTCTCTCTCTCTCTCTCTCCTCTCTCTCTCTCTCTCTCTCCCCCACCCTCCCACACACCCTCACTCTGATCACTCTATGAGGCTATCATTAGGCTCACTTTGTCCAGCTCCATGCTCAAGACTCTTATCTGTCCAATCCAGTTTTCACAGCGGACGGGGGGTGAAGTGCCCACCAAGTTATCCCCCGCTTGGTTTCCTTCGCTGCCCCCCGGATGACTTCTCTCCTCCCTGCCACACTATCATCGGACATTGAACTGTGCACAGCATGGCACTGAGCACTCTCCCAGCTAGACTGTCAGCCATGTTCGCGTGGAAATGCCACTGGACTCGAGCCGCTTGGGGTTCTTCTTCTTCTTCTTCTTCTTCTTCTTCTGCGTACGCAGGCTGATACTCCTGCGGACACTTCCTATATATGGACAGGCGAGTATTAATCCCCGTCTACCCAACAAAGGGAGTGGGGTTTTTGTGTGTATGACCGTTTTTTTTCTTTATCCTGCTATTAAGGCAGCCATACTCCATCTTCGGGGAAGCTTGGGGGTTCCAGGAGATGTGTGTGAATAGGGGCTGGTATGGGGTGGTGTGTGTGTGTGTGTGTGTGTGTGTGTGTGTGTGTGTGTGTGTGTGTGTGTGTGTGTGTGTAGGGGTGATGGGTGATGGGGCAAACAAGTAGGTGAGGTGTAGAATGTCTTGTCTTTCATTATCGGGAAGCGTGCAGACAAACACAGACCACACATGCATGCACGTGTGAGCTTCGTCGGGTTTTCGATTACCAAGGCTCCATGGGTGCGTGTGTGTGCGTACGCAGTCATATGCGAAGTGCAGAAATTTCAACGTTAAGCAAACTAGAAGGGAGAGAGATAGAGAAAAGCTTCAACCTTCAGCAAACGAGAAGAAGAAGAGAAGAAGAAGAAGAAGAAGAAGAAAAAAGAGAAGAAGAAGAAGAAGAAGAGAAGAAGAAGAAGAAGAAGAAGAGAGAGAGAGAGAGAGAGAGAGAGAGAGAGAGAGAGAGAGAGAGAGAGAGAGAGAGAGAGAGAGACTCAAGACTCGAGATGATTTATTCATATTAGGCCTCAGCCCATCACGAAGGGGAATGTGAACCTTTAACTGGATGAGGACATACAACAGATTCAGATGAAAACTAATGATGATATTAATTGTAATCATGTGCATTTCAGTCAGTCACAAACACCTCTTGGTTTATATCCTTCATACAGAAACAAAGAAAGGTTACGTACGTCTTCGGGTATAGTTGATGACATCAACAGGCTCAATTTAAGCAGTGAAGGACGTCTATAATATCTGGGACTAATTAACGTTTCACGTATATGTCTGAGTGCATATTACGAAATATTTCCCGTCGGAACCAGAGGGTAACTAGGAGAGAGAGACAGAGAGAGAGAGAGAGAGAGAGAGAGAGAGAGAGAGAGAGAGAGAGAGAGAGAGAGGGAGAGAGAGAGAGAGAGACATACACAGACGACGCAGACAGACGGACAGAAACGGAGAGAAACAGAGATCCACCTTGTCCCCTCCACTGACAGAGACTATCAATCCGCCATGTCCATCCAATGACAGCCCCAATTACATCATGATGCCTTTCGGGTCATACTCCACCAAACGCCCCCCAGTGGTGGTCCCTATCTCTCCAAAGTACCTGCAGTCGCAGTCTTTGTCAATGATTCCACAATGCCTCTCTAATGACAGTAGTGCCTGTTAGTTCACCAATTCCCTCCAATGATGGTCCTTGTCACTCAGTCTACGGTTCCTTTAAATGACTGTCTCTATCACCCCAGACCACCATTTCACTTCACTGACAGTCCGGGGGGCCGGAATAGCTCAGTCAGTAGACCGCCGGACTCTGGTGATCCTGGGGTTGCGGGTTCGCATCTCCGCCGGGCTGTTTCGGTTCAGGGGGATTTTTTCTCTCTCGGAGTTAACATTGGTTCTGACTCTATCCCCCCATACAGTCCTTCGAATGGGACTATAAACCGAGGTTCCGTGTGTGAACGCACGCACAGCATCTTGCACACACGTAAAATCCCGTCACCAACTTTCGGAAGAGAAGGCCAGTTTGGCCGTTGGTATGGATGACACGTTACACATAGCATGCACCTCCCCCGAAGATGGAGTACGGCTGTCTTAATGGCGGGATAAAAATAAAAAAAACGGGCACACACACAAAACTCCACTGCCTGTCTATACAGGGAGTGTCCGCAGGAGTATCAGCCTGCGTGCGCAGAAAGAAAGAGAAGAAAATGGACAGTCTTCTAGGTCCCTCCAATCACAGCCCACCCAATCAACCGACGTTATTCCTCCAGTCACAGTCCCTATCAATCAATCCATCATGTCCCTCCCCTCACAATCCCCAGTCAATCCACCAGGTCCTTCCAGCCACAGCCCCATTCATTAATCTACCATATTCCTCCAGCACCCCACCCCCTTTTGCATACTAACACGAAGACTCTACACTGGCAGTCGTGGAGCGGAAATGAAATCTGATGAATCCATTGTAGCGACCGGAGCAGCGCAATAAAGGGCCACAGAGCGCGAGGGAGTTGTCTCCCTTTAGCATAACGCAACGACAAATGACGTGATAGGAATTTGAGCCAACAATAGACGCCCCTTTGGATTACGAGACTACGTGACAGGCCTAAGCCCTAAGTTTCCTCTCACCGTTTGTGGGTGGCGTGTATCACAGGTTGGAGAGCTACAGACACGTGCAGTGTTTTGCCCAGAAATTTGAGCATCGCCATTTTCACAGACACATCCTGTGTGTGAGTGAAACTTCACCATACAGTGTCTGTATTCAGACCACAGTGCATGCCACGCATAACACATCTAAATGTATAGCCAACCGAAGAAGAGAATTTCTACAATATCAAATTCCTTGTTGGGATCGAAACTCACGATCGCCCAATCGTCAGTCCTCTGGAATGACCACTCCCGCCACTGTGCCTCGTAACACTTGTATCTCAGTTTTATTTTCAGACTGAAATATGCTTTTATGTCTGAGATTATCACCTCCCCCCCCCCCCCCCCCCCCCCTTTACATTCTACCTTCCACCAAGGGCTCCCATCTCTTCTTCAAGTTTCCATTCTGTCTGTCGGTCTGTCTATCAATCTGTCCCAGACGTTGTCTCACTGTTTCTCTGTCTGTCTGTCTCTGTCTGTCCTGTCTGTCTGTCTCTGTCTGTCTGTCCTGTCTGTCTGTCTCTCCTCTCTCTCTCTCTCTCTCTCTCTCCTCTCTCTCTCTCTCTCTCTCTCTCTCTCTCTCTCTCTCCCTCCTCCTTCTCTCTGTCTGTCTTCTTTCACAATGATCGATGTATTGATAGAACGTGACACGTCTCTCTGTCTGTCTGTCTATCAATCTGTCCCCCAAACTTTGTCTCTCTGTCTGTCTCTGTCTGTCTGACTCTCTGTCCTGTCTGTCTGTCTCTCTCTCTAGCTGTCGTGTTTCACAATGACCGATGTATTGATAGACCGTGACGTGTCTATCTGTCTGTCTGTTTGTCTGCCTGTCTGTCTCTGTCTGTCTGTCTGCCTGTCTGTCTCTGTCTGTCTGTCTGCCTGTCTGTCTCTGTCTGTCTGTCCTGTCTGCCTCTGTCTGTCTGTCTGCCTGTCTGTCTCTGTCTGTCTGTCTGTCTGTCTGTCCTGTCTGCCTCTCTCTGTCTTTCTGTCTCTGTCTCTGTCTCTCTCTCTAGCTGTCGTCTTTCACAATGATCGATGTATTGACCGAACGTGACATGTCTCAGCCTTTATTTTCACCAGAGGCATTTTATGCCAATTTTCTTATCTTTATTCTATTTAATGGAACACGTAAACACAAGAAGAAAGTCACACACAAAAAATGGACAGACAGAATCAATAAGCTAATCAGTTCTTGGATGTG
>JADBJO010008358.1:75000-85000 GCA_016801955.1 Conus betulinus | reverse complement strand
TTCTCCCCCATTTCTGTCTTGAGCTTTTTCGTTTTCCATAGTCTCTTTGACCTTATTCCCCCTCCCTGTTTCTTTACTTTCTGTTTCGTTACTTTTCTTCTTTCGGTTTTTTCCTTACGGCAGCTAGTTAATACTTTGCCACTCCCCTTTCCTTTCCCACGCCTCTATGTACACTTTCCCCTTCTCCCTTTTTTTTCTCTTATTTTCCTACCCCTTACCCCTCTCCCTCTACTCCGTTCACTCCCCCCCCCCCCCCCCCTCTCTCCCTCACTTTCCTCACACACACACCCTTTTATTACATTGTCTTCTACTCTTAATGACATTTTAAGTATTTGTAATTTCGGATTTAGTCCAGTCATTCGGGAACAAAATAAACCGTGAGAGTGTGTATGTCGGTTTTGCGGATGTTGCTATTATTCTTATGCTTAACTTGCAGGTTTCTGTACTTAGCTTCCTCCAACAGAACTCAACAGTCTGCAGTCTGTGTGTGTAAACATGTAAACGGTTAGTTTGCACACGAAAAAGCCAGATTATTCATTTTGCAGCAGCTCATCAAATTTTTGACCAAATCCACACCGATTTGAATCGCCTTGAGATAGTGTCAGTTAAGTTGAAGATTGATGCACTGCTTTATATCATACCGGTTGTTTGAATCCATCGGGTTGGCGCGTGAAGAAGGTCCCAGTTCTATAATGTTATCGGATTCTAGTGAGACTGCATCTGTCTCTGTAAACACATGTATCTATGCAGTAAAATTGTTCCCCTGTAACAGAATTCGACTAAAAATGGAAAGGTTTTCCTCTACTTTTGTTTTAAAAAAACGGACTCCCCTCCTCCCCCCCTGTGCTGTTCTATATGGGATATATGGGATTTGAAGTTAAGAGATCTTTAATGTAGAGACCTGTCCAGCTTGGGTGGCCCTACCAGGAGCATACAGCTTCCGCTGGCATAGCTGTCTGGGTCACAGAGGTACACAAGCTCACACACAACCACGACAAAGAGTAGACCGTGTGTGGAAGAGAGAAGAAAACCAATCTCTTTAGCTCGCTTAGGGTCCCTTTGAATGCTGATATAATTTTGAATCAGTGCATCATTATAACTGCTGTTTTCAGTGAGTCTTGATTCGGAGTGATCGAGATGTGGAAGGCCTCCATATGTGGGTCGATATGTCTGGTTTTGTCCGAGGCGTGGTGGCTTTTATGGCAGCAGCTTTTGATGACCATGTGACCTTCTCCCCTGTTATCATTTCACGCTTTGGAGGGGTGTAAAATAGAGCCGGATGGCAAATTTCCCAGAGATGAAATGGAGCAAGAGTACATACAAGAAAACTGAAATAAAGATTGAACGATGTTGATCTTTACACGTACGAATACAAACGTTTTTTGTAGAAGGTGTCTACAGGTGTTTTATTTTAACGTAATCATAACGAAAAAAAAAGAAGTTTGTATTACCACACACACACACACACACACACACACACAACACACACACACACACACACATACACACACACACACACACGTGTGTGTAAGAAAATTCAGGTAGAGAGACTAGACAGAAATTTTACCTAGACACACTCGCATTTAAAACAGAAAAGTGCTCAACATCTTCCGGTGCCAGAAACGTCGTACACATTCACTCTCCGTCACCGCAAATTGAGTGAGAGAGAGAGAAGAGATAGAGATAGAGGAGAGAGAGAGAGAGAGAGAGAGAGAGAGAGAGAGAGACAGACAGACAGACAGACAGAGAGACAGAGAGAGAGAGAAGAGAGAGAGAGAGAGAGAGAGAGAGAGAGAGGAGAGAGATAGAGAGACAAGTTCGCGGGACAGCCGGACAGACCACAGACAAACTGACAGGCAAAAGCAGAGATGTTTGAAGAACTGGGTGATGATCTCATGTCAATAATTAGCGTTGAACTTCACCTAGAGCAAGGGAAAGGGGCCTGCCATCCGCTTATTGACAACTCCCTTTGAACGCAAAGCAGACTTGCGACAAGAACTGACGGCCACAGATAGAACGTGACATGGCGTGCAGTGGATGTTGGGAGCAACGCATCGTCGCATCTCGCTGTGTCAATAGCAATACATCGACGCGCGCATGGCTGAACGAAAATGTTTTGGGGAAAAGAATAACTGGTTTTCATTTCCATCAGCCCTTGTTCTCTAATGTGTATGCCTGTGGCTCCACCCGCGACAGAGCAATGGATTCACAGTCGAAGAGTAGTAGGTTGGGGAAATGTTAAACTTAGTTAAAAGATGTGTGTCAGTAAATTAACAAGGAATTTTTCTTAAGGGAGGCGGGGGGAGGGGGGGAGGGATCTGGGAGGGGGGGGTGCTGGGGGCAGTCAGTGCTGGAAGATTGATGGGAAATGTTTTTAAGGGATGCAGTCTGTGTTGGTAGAATTCTGCTTAATTGACTAGGTCTGTGTTGGTAGATTGATGGGGAATGGTGTTTTTTAGGAACTAAATCTGGTTTGGTAGATTGATGGAAATATTGTTAAAGGGACGTAGTCTGTGACGGTATACTGATGAGAAATGTTGTTTAATTGGCTTAGCCTGTGTTTTTTGAATGACGGGGAATGTTGTTTTAGGGATATAGTCTGTACATGGCTAACTTTCTAACACACACACACACACACACACACACACACACACCACACACACACAACGCACACACACTCTCACACATCTACAGACACACACACATACACGCGTGCGCGCGCGCACGTGCACGCGCTCCTACTTTCTCTCTCTCTCTCACTCTTCTCTAACTCACACACAGACACACACACACATACACAGACAGACAGACAGACAGACAGACACACACACACACACACCACTCACACACATACACACAGAACACACACGACGCAGACAGGACAGACACATGGACCGAGAGAGAGAGAGAGAGGAGAGAGAGAGAGAGAGAGCAGAGAGAGATGAGAGAACAGACAGATACACACACAAGATAGACAGACACACAGAGAAAAAAAGAGGTGTGGTAGAGGGTTACACAGCTACAGACATAATGATAACACTAAAAAAAAAAACCTCGACCTGAATAATTCAATTCAAAGCTCTCATTTGTTGGTTCATCATCAGAGATTTGACTCCGGCCTGTTGATGGCTTCATAGCTACTTTGTTTGTTTTTCCCTTCCGTTCCGTTGTTTGTTTTTTTTTTTTTTTTTTTTTTTTTCTCCCCTTCTGACATTTTTTTTATGTCTTCGTTTGTTAAACCGAATATTTTTCCTCTTTTTTTTTTCAATATATAAAAAACACACAGAGCACACGTTTTTAAAACCCCTGCTTTCTTCCCTCCCTTCCCCCTGCTGTTCTTGTCTCTTGTCCCTCCCTTCCTCCTTTTGTCCCTCTGTCTCTGTCTCTCTACTCATCCAAACACACGAGACACACAGACAGACTAACAGGCACACACACAATACACATGCAAACAAGATATAGAGGCACACAGAGACACACTAGAGAGCAGGACACACATACACTATACAAAGACAGAGAGAGAGAGAGAGAGAGAGAGAGAGAAGAGAGAGAGAGAGAGAGAGAGATATTGAGACACACACACCACAACACACACCACACACACACACAGGACACAGGTGTGTTGTCCACAGACAGGCGACGTTTGCTGCCAGACATGATCAGGGCACAGGTGTCTTGTCCAAAGACAGGCGACGTTTGCTGCCAGACATAATCAGGGCCGTCAACGGGCGACACAACCACACCATCCTGAAATTTCGGACTTCCTGTCAATCCGGAAGCAGGGCGATCTGGTAAAAGTATTACGTGCACATAATGGGTGTCACGTGTTGCCAGCTGACGTCACTGTGACGACAGCAACGCATCGAATGATGGGATCCGATTGCTTGAAATGCATAATGCTTTCCACATTCACGTGTAACAAGAACGTGTGTCGGTGGGCGTCATGAACATCTTTCGAAGCTGATCATTGCCCATGGAATGAAGGCACAGGGAGCCTTCTTCAAATTGTGTCATCTAAGTGTCCTTAGCACTGAACAGATAACAGGAAAACGGGGTAAAAGAAACAGAAGGGAAAACAAACCATACAATAACTGAGAGAGAGAGAGAGAGAGAGAGAGAGAGAGAGAGAGAGAGAGAGAGAGGAGAGAGAGAGAGAGAGAGAGAGAGGCAGGTAGGAGTTTAATGGCGACAAATATGAAATTATCAGAATTTGAAAAAAAAAAAAAAGGAGTTCTTCAGTTTAAAGCTCCCACTCTGTGCTTTATAACAAGATTCACAGTACTTTGTTGATTTCAACAGGCTTTTTTGTTGCCGTTTTTTTTTTTTTATTTTCTGTTCAAATGCTGTTTATTCATGTATTTTGTTTCTTTAAAAACGATTTTTTGAAATAGAAAAAATCAAATATATGTTTTTTTTCACAAACCGCTTGTTTCCCATTACACCCCCCCCCCCCCTCTCTTCTTACTCAGTCGCACGCGCGCGCGCGCGCGCGCACACACACACACACACACACACACACACACCACACACCCACACACCAACACGTACCGCACGCACCTTCCACCACGAAAAGTCTTTATCTGAATAATATTCATAGGCAGGATTCTTCAGATGGAAACTAAAGTCTGACAGTGACGATGACATAAAAGAAAGAGAAAGGAGGAAGTAAAATCTGAAAAAAAGAGCAAGGAATTGAAAACCCTCTCGAGGGGAAGAGGAAGAAAAAGATGACACCAGAACCTCCCCTCAAACACACACACACACATACACACGCGCACACAACACACACACACACACACACACACACCCACACACACACACACACACACACACACACACACACACACACAACAACAACAACACAAACAACAACAACAGCAAAAAAAACGAAACAACAACAACAAACAACAAAAAACCAACCTGCAAAGATTCGCCGGTCAAGATCCGAACGAAGGCAAGAAGATCGTAACACATAGCATGGAAACACACAACATCCAGAATTCAATCACATGGGCTTGGGTATGAAGTCCACGTCTTTAGGCATGAATTCAGACATTGGCATTCATTATGAAACTCTCCCCACAGAAAGTAAAACAGACAGTTTAGAAGTGTACCCACAAAAAAAGTACAACAGATAGTTTTTAGAAACTTAACCATTCTCTCTGTTTTTGTTTTTTCTTTTGTTTTGCTGGCGAAGTCTAGTTTTTTTTTTTTTTTAAGAGAATCATATTGCCTGTACACACTAGTGATATGAGTATGGAGGGACAAGACATGGAAGTGCCAGAAAAATCGAACTGAAATTTGTAATCAATAGTCCTAAGCGGAATTTCACCAAGATGAGGAAGAAACTATAGATCAAGTATACAAAGAATTATAACCTGACCCATGGCATGCCGTACCATATATTTTTCAAGACAAAAGATGAGAGGCAGGAGCGAAAAGACCCATGAACAATGATGCTGTTGCTTTTCTTCTTGCATGTTCATCACACGGCAATTCAATGGGGAATGCTTGTTGGATTCCCCGTCCTCTTTTCCAAATCTCCTGATGCATAAAGAGTAAGTAGTTCCTAGTTTCCAGAGTCCACAGACTGCTGGTTCGGGAGACTTCTTCTGGAACGAGCGTGCTTCATTCTGTGAGTGCCTGTACACGTGGAGAGGCATTGCAGGTCTGCACCAGTGCATTCTCTGATCACCAGGAAGCGTCTTGATACTCTGCTTGCTCCATGCCCCACCCCCTCCCCCATCCCTTCTCAGTCACTGCTAGATACTCTCCATGCTCTCTTTATACTTCAAACCCCCCACCTGCTAACCCCCCCCCCCCCCCAACCCCACCCCCCCCCCCCCCCCCCCCCCCCCCCCCCCCCGCCCCTCTTGCTCCACATTTCCGACCGCGTCAGTACCTCGATCTGATTTTCATCGGTAGCCCCCCCCACCCCCCCCCCCCCCCCCCCCCCCCCCCCGCCCCTCCCATCCCCACTTTTGCGATAGAGATTCTTTTCGCTACAGAGCTAGGTCAGTTCTGATGCAGAGAAGATTGGAATGTTCCCGCCATGCGTAGTGAACAGGCAAAACCGTTAGATTTCAATGAATTGGCCACAAACATTTCATAGGAAGACGCTCTTTTTTTTTTTAAATTAAAAAAAAAATTTTTGAGAGGGAATTCGAAAAAAAAACTTCTTCCCTTTTCACTACTAAATCACACACACACACACACACACAACACACACACACACACACACACACACAGAGAGAGAGAGAGAGAGAGAGAGAGAGAGGAGAGAGAGAGAGAGAGAGAGAGAGAGAGAGAGAAAATTCATGGATATATACCTACAACATACGCGCGCACTCACACACAGACATACAGGCGAGAAAGAGAGAGAGAGAGAGAGAGAGAAATAGATAATTCAGTATAAAGCTTCTGCTTTGTGTTTCATTACATGATTGACCTCTGTCACAGTTGTTGATTTCAACAGACTTTTTACATAATTATTGCACACACACACACACACACACACACACACACACACCACACACACACCACACACACGGACACGCACACGCACACGCACACACACACACACTAGCGCGCACATATATGCACAAACACACACACACAGACACAAAGACACAGAGGAGAGAGAGAGAGAGAGAGAGAGAGAGAGAGAGAGGAGAGAGAGAGAGAGAGAGAGAGGCGCGCTTAGGCAGACAAAGGAACTTTCAATTACAGGATACGTTGCTCAGGGGAAGGTGCTGATCAGGGAAGTATAGAGCAGGGGCTACTGAGCTGGGACGTATAAAAACAGGGAAGCACGGAGCAGAAGGTCATGGAGCAGGGGCTGTATTGAGCAGGGGGAGTCTGGAACTGGGGAGAATGGAGCAAGGGATCTCTCGACACTGGGAAGTCGACTGGACAACCACCCTGAGGTTAAAAGTGAAATGTCATAGACACTCCACTGTCAAATCCACAACCACACACACACACACACACACACACACACACACACACACACACACACACACACACACAGATAAAATCGTTCTGGATAGTGGGTGTTTAGAGAAAAACCTCAACACAATGCCAGCATCTCCTTTCCACTTTCATTCTCAGAGTTCCAGGAACTGGCACTGTCGCCGTGATGCAGAGGCTGGCGTCGCAGAGTGGGAGGTGGCGACATTCTTCTCTCTCCTCCTCCTCCTCCTCCTCCTCCTGTTCCTGGGTCATCATAACAAGTGTCCAGTTCTGTCGCCCTCTATGTCCTGCTTTCGTGGTGACCTGAGTGTTGAAGTCCTCTCCCCCCATGTCCATGTCCATCCGTGGTCAGTCCATGTCCAGGACGTGGGTAAGGGCAGTGTCATGGGTACAGTCGCTGGATAGACGTGGTGTCCCCCCGGAGAGGGGACACTCATTCACGCTGGCTCCTCTACTAAGCATAAAAATTTCCTTTGTTCGTAGAAGGCTCATCAGATGATGATCCCTGCATATGCTGAATCAGAAGAAGCACCATCGAGCACAGCCGAAGTGACTCGGTAGCAGTGCAGTGTCTCCTCTTGTGGGTTGCTGCTAATGACAAATTAATGTTGCCTGCTCTCTGTGGCTCCCTGCGGGTGCCTGGGTTGGAGAGGAATGTCTGGGTGTGGCTGTATTCAGATGACCGAGATGAGCGGCGGAGGAGTAATGCCGCTGGTGTGAGGAGGCGGGGTGGGGGGGATGTGTGTGTGTGTGTGTGTGTGTGTGAGTGCGTGCGTGCGTGCGTGCGTGCGTGCGTTGTGCGTGCGTGTGTGTGTGTGTGTGTGTGTGTGTGTGTGTGTGTGTGTGTGTGTGTGTGTGTGTGTGTGTGCGTATGTGTGCGTGTGCGTGTGCGCGGTGCGCGCGCGCGCGTTGTGTGTGTGTGTGTGAGTGCGCGCGCGTGTATGTGTATGTACGTGTGTGTGTGTGTGTGTGTGTGTGTGTGTGGTGTGTGTGTGTGTGTGTGTGTGTGTATGTGTGGCTGCGTGCGTGCGTGTGTGTGTGTGTGTGTGTGTGTGCGCGCGCGCGTAAGATGAACAAGAAAAGGCAGAAGGAAAAAGAAAAGGGGGAACATTAGCTCACTTCTAACATAACCCTAATCTGGCCTTCGTGGTCAGCTGGGCAATCAATGATAAGATTTAGCTTGAGTTCTTCACATACGTAGACTTTGAAAGCACCTAAAAGGAACGGAGTTCACAGTAATATAAGCACTATCAACCTTAATCCCCGAACTGGCCTTGGACACAGTCTACTGCTTTAAAACAGGTACGACTTTGTGTCATTTTGATAAAACGGAGTTTACAACGCAGTTTCATTTAGTTGCAAAGAAAGGCGACTGCAGGCGGATATCCGAACAAATTTTAAAAGTAATTATTATGACTCCGCCAAACAAACGAATCAAAACACAAAGCATGACGCGTTTCGACCTCTTAGGTCTTCCTTAGGCAAGATCAACAACACTCAGGACAACGAAAATCAAGGACGAGCAATCACTTATCTTTGTCGAATTCGGCACAAGATGGGCATTGAATGAAAACGAGGCTGTCGAGAAGGAGACAATGCGAGTTGAAGTAGAAGTTACATTTGTTTTTTGCATTTGTTTTCACGTTACACATTTTTTCCCCCTTCATAACGAAATTTTAGCGGTCACAAACGTTGGGCAGCGTTTCTTTAGTAGCCAAATTTTAGCAGTCACGAAAGTTTCCCAAATCCTGCACAACACACACTATGATTTTAAATGAATTGTCTGAGCAACGAAGTTTTTATATTATTGCTTTTATCATGAACTGAGTGATTGTATGACGGCTATAAAAGTACATTTTGAACATTCGAACACAAACAATGATGGGGTGAAAACCCCCGAAGAATTGAAAGTTAAAGAATTGTCTAATAACTGTTTGTGATAAATCACGCCTGAATGTGGTAGACAAACTACAAATAAAGCTAACGTCGGGTGTGATGGCGGGGGCAGAGAGAGGTCGAGGGTTTGATTCCCTGTCAGAGGCATTTTATTTCGGGGAGTTTTGCTTCGGGCGGTTCCATCTCAGACTTGACTGTACGACGGGCTGAAACGAGAAGACTGGTGCCAGACACTCAAGTTTCATCCACTTAATGGATGCGTTTTCTGAGTGTGCTGATCAAATTTCCCGACCAACACTGCAGGTGTCTGTATCTCCGGGGCCTGGTTGACACCGACGTACATTATGTCACGGAGCACAGAACACAGCCTTGTCATACAGTATTAGAACAGAACATAGAATACAGTCTTGTCAACAGTCTCAGAACTGAACTCCACAGCATCAACTTCGTCTTCATTCTTATCGATCGTCATAGTCACATTCTGTGGATGTTAATCTTCTGCTCTCGTGGTGATCTCAGTTTCGGTTTTCTGTCCAGGTCCCTTGCTCGTGTTAAGCTCATGTTGAGGTCGTCTGTACCGGCTGGTCAATGGGGCCTGTCGTGAGATGGACGTGGTGGCACTCTCCCCGAGGGGCCCGCTCGCTCTGTTTGACCCCATTGCTCAGCGCTTATAGTTGACAGTACGGAAAGAGGGAGGGAGGGGGGGGGGGGGGGGGGGGGGGGGGGGGGGGGGGGGGGGGGGAAGTAGTACGTAGTGTGGTGCGCAAGTTGGATAAGAATAGACACAATTCTGCCATTCTGTCAGCCTGTCTGTCTATCTGTATATTCTTCGTAGGCATGCATTCAGTATTTAGCCTTTACTTATGTGATGATTATTATTATTGTTGTGTGTTGTTGTTGTTTTCTTGTATCCTCTTCTATGGTTCTCTTCAAAATTCTTATTTAGACTTCTTTGCCAGCTTTTTTTTTCTAACATAATGTGAAATATCACTTTTCATGTTAATTTTTCCTATGTCACGTAATTTCAGTTTGAATGGGTATGTCAAGAAACAAAGAAAAGACACAATCAAGCCCCCCTGAGGTAAGTCAGCATCATAGCAGCGTCTCCTCCCGTGGGTTGCCTCGGAACTAC
>JADBJO010008358.1:60000-70000 GCA_016801955.1 Conus betulinus | reverse complement strand
GGTATGTTTGGAAAAATCTTCGCTTCCCCCTCTTCCAAGTTCCCTGTGTGTGTGTGTGTGTGTGTGTGTGTGTGGGGGGGGGGGGGGGGGTGTTACTATACCACCTTGCTGACCATGTTCTTAATGTGGGGTAACGTTTGAAGGGAGTAGTACGGGGCCAGGGTATGTCTGGAACAGTCTTCCTTCCCCTCACCTCTGCCCTGTACCCTGTGGAACTTGCAATGCCACCTTGCTGACCCGTTCTTAAGGTGGGGGGTAACGTTTGAGGCGGGGGTGGTGGTAAGGGTGGGGGTGGGAGGGGGGTAGTGAGGGGCCAGGGTATGTCTGGAACAGTCTTCCTTCCCCTCACCTCTGCCCTGTACCCTGTGGGATTTGCAATACTACCTTGCTGACCCGTTTTTAATGTGGGAGTAACGTTTGAGAGGTGGGGGTGGGTGGGTGGGTGGTAAGGGGCCAGGATATGTCTGGAACCGTCTTCACACCTCACTTCTCCCCTGTACCCTGTGGGATTCGCTATACCACCTTGCTGATCCGCTCTTAATGTGGAGCAGCGGTTTTGGGGGGTAATAAGGGGCCAGGTAATTTTTTTTGTAACAATCAACCCCTCCTCTCCGCCGTCCTTCCCGTACTATGTAGGATTTGCGTTACCGTCTTGTTCTCGTTGACCCGATCTTGATGTAGAGGGGAGGGGGGGGTGGTGGTGGTGGTGGGTCGTGGGTGGTAGGGGGCGAGAGAGCGCGGCTGAGACGCAGATGAAAAATATGACAAGGGGGAGGAACGGAGGTGGCAGGGACGGGGGGGGGGGGGGGGGGGGGGGGGGGTGTAGGAAGAAGAAGCGCGAGACATGACCCAGACAGTTTAAGCATCCGTAGATTGTATTAGGCTCGGGTTTGTGCTTGAAAGAGGTAAGTCAGTTATGTGACAGTTTTATAGTTTCTTCCTTCCCACCCCCCTCCCCTCCGTGCCCCCCCCCCCCCCCCCCCCCCCCCCCCCCCGTCCGTTCTATTTCGCGCATTCCTTTTCATCCCTCCCCCCGGTCCCCGCCGTCTGTTCTCTCACCCAACCCCTCCTTCACCAGACACAGAAAAACCCATCACCACCACCACCGTCACTTGCAAACCACACTCAAGAACACACATACATACACATACACTCACGCATGCGCGCGTGCTCTCTCTCTCTCTCTCTCTATCTCTCTCTCTCTCTCTCACACACACAGAAAAAATACACACACACTAAAGCCCACAGATTAGCAATAGAAACAGCACTTGCAATCAGCACTCTTACAACAAACACCATTATCTTAGTGGTTGTACATTTTGTTTTCTCGAACGCACATTTACCCGGTAATGAGAGAGAGAGAGAGTGAGAGGGAGAGAGAGAGAGAGAGAGAAGAGAGAGAGAGAGAGACAGAGAGGACAGAGAGAGACAGAGAGACAGAGACAGAGACAGACAGACAGACAGAGGTAGACAGACAGACTGACAGAGTAGTGAGTGCAAGAAAAACTGTTTACGTTACACACACACACACACAACACAAACACACACACACACACACACACACACCATGCTAACACTTTCACCCACCACACGCATACATACACATGCTTTGTAAACGCTCTATAACCCCTTCCACACGCATACATACACAGTGTTTTGTAAAGCGCTTTATAAAGCGGTGCTACCCACAGAGAGAGAGAGAGAGGGAGAGGAGAGGAAGAGATGGAGATAGGAGGAGAGAGAAGAGCGGAGAGAGCAGGGAGAGAAGGAGAGGAGGGAGAGACGAGAGAGAGAGAGAGACGAGAAGACGAGAGAGAGACCTAAACCATACGATTTCTGTTACTGGAAACGCAATACAAGATTCTTCATTTCAGCAGTAAAGTAGAAAAAAAGGCTTCAGAAGAATGATGGAACATACGTTAAACTGATTCTTTATTCGACTGGGCAACTGAATCCCCTTCTCTGTGTGCTTATCATCTCTGCATGTGTCTCACCCATACCCCCCCCCCCCCCCCCCCCTCCCTCCCTTCTCCCTCTGTTTTGAACATTGCTTTATATTGATGTTTGTTTCCCTATTAAAAAAAAAGCGTACTGAACGACAACGTGAAGTGAATTAGGAAACATCTCCTTGTTAACTAGGTGCATTTATTGCTGAAAGGAGTCCGACATCAAATTACATTGGACAGAAATCAACTGTTTTTCAAAGGGAAGCTATCTCGTGGTATTTTGAACAGCTCTCTTCCTCCTCCTCCTCTTCCCTCCTCCCTCCTCCTCCTCAGCTTGCATCAGGATTGCAAGCCGCGCATGCCAGACAGGAAGAGTGGCTCACGTACTTCCGGCGTGGCAGACGACAGCTTTGGCCTTTTAGCAATGCATTGCTTGTAGTGGCCTCCTCAGCGTTTTAACATCCCCACACTATCTTGATGAAAATGGGAGGAGGAACTTCTGCTGGCTGTCATTTCAATGGCAGTCGATGTAGAGGTATTAATTTTGAAGGGCGACCCAGAGAAGGGACTGGCAACGAAGGAAGGAGACAAAGAGATTGTTGGAATCAGTCAAACTGATGCAAAAAGCTTCATTTCCAAGACTGCCATATTGTTGCGTCCGTCATTCTTTACAGGGCAAAATGTTCAACATAACTAAAGACTATTGATTAAAATTCTGGGGATGTATGTGTTCGTTATGAAGTGTGACTGAGGGAGCTTTTTTTGTTTCTTATTCTGATCCTCCTTAGATGATGGATAGCTTCTGTACTTTTTTGTGGTTGGTGAGATAGTCTGTGAGTATGCACACACACACACACACACACACACACACACACACACACACACACACACACAGAGAGTGATTTTTGTTGATTAGATTGTTTATGACCCATATGCAAGCTCTCACACACATACATACACTAACAGTCTCTCTCTCTCTCTCTCTCTCTCTCTCTCTCTCTCTCTCTCTCTCTCTCTCTCTCACACACACACACACACACAGACACACACATGGACACAGACAGACAGACATACAAACACACACACACACACTTTACCGCGCCTTACCACACCTTCTGCCTTTCTTCAAACGAACACACAAATCACAGACAAGGGAACGGCGGACGGACTGTCTCCAGAAATTTACAGGGTAAAAAGAAGAATAAAACATAAATAATACATCCCAACAGTCCCCACCTGCCCATAATACTGTTAGCAGCACAATGAGTTGGTCTGGGACTGAACTGATCTCCACAGATCGTGAGGATGTGGTATCTGAATATGTGTGAGGCGGGTGGAAAAGATGGTCGGAGAAGGGTTAGGTAGGGATGAGGATGGGATGGGGTGGGGGAGCGGGAGGGGGGGGGGAGGAAAGGAGAAACGGATGAGAGAGAGGTGTAAAAAAAAGTCTTTCCCTTCATCTCCCATCTACCCCTCCCCCACCCCCCCCCCCCCCCCCCCCCCCCCCCCGACTCTGCCTTCCTACCCGTTCCCCATAAACGGGGTTTGATTCGGCGCTTTCCAGCTGTGTAACTTTACTGTTCCGCATCGTCAGATCTGAAGGCTGGGGCCAGGCACGGTTCGATAAACATTGTGACGTCATAAACCCCAGTCATCCCACAATCACCCCGACAGGCTGCTGCCAAAGTTAGTTCCCTTTAGGATGAACATCCACCACTCCCACGAGGTTACATGTCTGACCTTCCCAGGAGAGTGTGTGTGGGAGGGAGGGAAGGGAGAGGGGGTAAGGCGCACGTCTGTTAACTTCCCTGTACCACCAGGATGGTACCAGGCTTAGATTGGCAGCAATGATAATGATATATGTATATCCTTTTTTCATATTCTGCGTGAGAGAAATGCACACGTTGCCAAGTGACTTTTACATCTTTCACAGCATCTGGAGTAACACCAGAACATTGACGGTGAACAACCCCACTGGAGAGTGATGGCCGCTTGATGTGTTGGACGATGTAGGAACTTTTGAGCACATGCTAGTCATCATGGTGCACGCACACACACACAGAGGGACTCTTGAACTGGCTCGCGCACGCGCGCGCGCGCACACACACACACGCACACATACACACACACACACACACGCACGCGCACACACACACACACACACACACACACACACACACACACACACAGAGTCACGAAACACACACACACACACACACACACACGCGCGCGCGCGCGCGCATACATGCAAGAACACACACACACACACACACACACACACACACACACACACGCATACAGGCAAGAACACACGCACGAACACACACACACACACACACACACACACACACACACACACACACACACACACACACACACTCAATTTACCTGCGCCTTACCACACCTTCTGTCGTTCTTCAAGCCAACATACAAATCACAGACAAGGGAACGACGGACCGTCGGAACAAATTTACAGAAAAAAAAGAATAAAACATTAACATCCCAACAGTCCCTCTCCCATCTGCCCATAATACTGTTAGCAGCACAATGAGTTGGTCTGGGACTGAATTGATCTCTACAGATCGTGGGTTGTGTGGTAGCTGAATATGTATGAGGCGGCTGATGAGGAAGAAGATGGCAAGAGAAAGATTAGGTAGGGAAGGGGGATGAGGCGGGAGAGGGGTGAGGAATGGAAAAGTGGCTGAGGGAGGGGTGTAAAAAAAGTCTTTCTCTTCATCTCCCACCTTCCTTCACCCCCCCCCCCCCCTTTGACCGCCCTCCTACCCCCTCCCCATAAACGGGGTTGATACGGTGCTTCCCAGGTTTGTGAGTTTTCTGTTCCGCATGGTCAGACCGGAAGGCTGGGGCCAGACACGGTTCAGTGAATATTGTGACGTCATAAACCCCAGCCATCCCACAATCACCCGACAGGCTGCTGCCAAAGTTAGTTCCCCTTAGGATGAATATCCACCGTTCCCCCACCTCCTAAAGGTTATATGTCTGACTTCCAAGGGACACTGTGTGTGTGTGGGAGGGAGGGAAGAGGGGTTAAGGGGCAAATCTAATACTACCCCCTGTGCCACCAGGGTGGTATCAGGTTTAGACTGGCAGCAATGGTAATGATACACACTTTTTTTCTATATTCGGCGTTAAAGAAATGCACGCTGCTGTGTGTGACCTTCACATCTTTCATAGGATATGGAGCGTGTCACGGTCGCTAAGCCGGACGGCCCTACCACTCCTACCCACGCCCTACCACACACTAGGTCAGACAACACAGCTCACTAACACAGTTTTACAATCATGCACTCGTCTTTATTTCAAACATACACACTATGGTGCCATCACTCACGTCAATCCACAACTGCACACAAGTATCCCACTTCCCCGCTGACCCACCCTACCCTGCTACGACCTGGGGGACCCTAACCTATCCTAAAACACCAGTTACGGTATATCACTGTGACCTGGGGATGCAGCGATAGCCGGCACACGCGATGGCCAAGTACCCAGGGACAAGCACCAACCCAAAGGGCTCTAATCTCTAAAGTGCTACCACCACCCCTCTCCCTGGGACCCAACCTTCTTTTTTGACCCGGGACCACTACCGCACCGGTCGCTGCGTCCCCAAGGGAGGGCAACGACGGGTGCCCTATCCCGTGCTGGCCACTACGTCCCTAAAAGAGGCAGCAGCTAACACCCCTAACCCTACTGCCTATTGCTACACCCCCTTCCTACCACAACATTGGACAACCCTTCCTCCACTGAAGACCCTGCTCCTCGACGCTGTCCGTGGCCCCTCGCAGGCTGACTCTTCCCAAGAAAAACCGTGCTCCTCGGCACTGTCCGTGGCTCCTTGCAGGCTGACTCCTCCAGGGAAAGACCCTGTTCCGTGGCCTCACGCAAGACGACTTCTTCCCGCGGAACACAACACTCACACACACACACACACACACACACACACGACTCTTGAGGGAACCCCTCCTCCACCGAAGGCTCCGCAGGAACTGAGGGTGAAGGGCAGGCCTGGCGCAGCACCCCCCCCTCACAAGGCGCCTGAACAGGGCGGTCCTTCCCTCCTGGGAAAGAGGAACAGGTAGCTGGAGAACTGCCTCACAGATGGCAGACGGCCTGGGTGGACTTTCCCTCCCGGAAGAGCACAGGTAGCAGGAGAACTGCCTCACAGACGGCAGACAGCCTGGGTGGACTCCCCCTCCTGGAAGAGCAGCAGGTAACGGGAAGCCGCCGCTCACCTGCCAGCACGCGGCAGCAGGCTGCGGTGATCTGGCCCCAGCCTCGGCATGGAGGCAGGATATCTGCTGAAACAACTGTAGGCCACTACTGTGGTGTCGCTACTACCTGAGTAACCAACGCACATAGCCTACTTGGTATGGCTTGAACTCTCATCTCTCCTCGCTTACTTCCCACTTGGGTACGAGAGTGACTCCTTAAATTTCGAATACAGCCCCAACCCGTTACTCGCTTTGGGGTTATCAGACCCATTTCCTGCCAACCCTTACCACAGCAGTAAAGCAATATTCTCCCTGAGCCAATCCACGTTATTACACATGTTTTTTTTTTCTCTGTCCCAACCTCTGCGCCACCTAGAGGCAGTGCACCCACGCCGCTCATTCCGACACCCCGTTCACAGCCACAGCTCGGTCGGCCCCGCCGCAGCCCCCCGGCACCGGCAATCCACAGGAAGCAGTCAATGTCAAGTCGTCAAGAGGCAACCCACCGGAGGAGACACCGCATTGCTGCCGAGTCACTTCAGTGGTGTTCAGTGGCGCCTGTTCTGATCTAACATACGCAGGACACCACCTACTAAGCCTCCTACTGACGACAATAATATTACACATGAAATTAATTAGGTATCACGCCCAAATCTCGGGAAAGAAAAAGAAAACAACCCAAGCGCTCCCGACGCGGACTCCATGCCCCCCTCCGCCTAGAAAATGCTAAGTAATCTAGGAAGTGGGCAATTTTACAAGGAGATGTCTCCACATAATACTCAGTAGTAATGAACATCTCTCTACAGAAACTTATCCATTTTCTGCTGGGTCAATGCTCACACAAGAGAACTGTCTCCCGGCCACAATCCCTCATATTCTTACCCTTCTTGCACTGTCTATTATAATCATACACCAAAAACATGATTCGCTCGCCAACATTTCCATCCAACACCCCTCTCTCATGTCATCTCTTGTCAGTTAATCCAGTTCTTAATCGCTGTCATGCCAACATAACCACACTTCACACAATATTACATGCTGCACACTATCCATTCTTTATCCTACCGACTGCTGAGCCACTCGCCTTAAGCTTTACCTCGCCCTTCTTCCTGACTACTAAAATTCATGATGGGGCTGCCTCCCCACAACCTAAGGTATTTTTCTCCAACCCTGTTTTGTCACAATTTTATATATCCCCGTACGTGTGACGACTTTCACTTGCTCTGCAGAAAACTTCCAGCCATATGGACTCACTGTGTTGTACAAAATGCGTACGTCACAATGTACACACAACACCTATCATTGCGCCAGTCTCTTTGAAGGGTGTCATAAAAGACTTACTTTCACGCGCATATCGCTCTCAACAAATCCTGGTGCGCTTGTTCACACACACACACACGTCAAAGATACAGTCTGCACGCGCACGACACCCGCGTCGAGAACCATGACTCTTAACGAAAGTGAAAGGACACCAATATAACTTGAATGGTCACGACCTTACCCCGGTATAAACCACACTCCCACAAATCGGCCTTGGCCCTACTGCACAATTAACCGATTCCAATGCCGTGCAGGGCAACTCCGAAATCGTTACTCAACTTCAACACACTACTACTATTTACAACTGAAAATTGAGCACAATCATCACACCCCTTTATGATTCACGCAGACACATCTGCACCTGACTCGCATTATGATCTCAAAGAAATGCAACCTCATATTACCTTCTTATTGAATCGACTGAAATTAACATGAGCTAGTCACAATCAATATCTGCCGCAACTACAAGGAGCACGTCCACTCCGACGAACACCAGGGACCGAAGTGAAGCTACCCCAACGCATCCCGCCCTGGTCGGAATCAAGTGAGCTTCACTCATAATGCAAAGCAACCATTGGTCAGAACAGTGTATCCCTCCGCAGAGCTGACACACCTGACCAACGGACTAGTTGCTGCTCGTAGAACAAACACGACAATTTACAACAACAACAACAGCCGATATCCTGCCCCGCGCCCTCTCTCGTGTAGAACCAAAGCAACAAAGGGTAACAGTCGGAAACGAAACCAACCTTCCGCTTCCACTCCTTCAAAAAAGTGAAGACTGGAAGGCAAGAAAATTGTATGTCCTACTTCCCCAGCCCCCCCCCCCCCCCCCCCCCCCCCACCTAGCCTAACCTTTCCTACCTAACCCCGAGGAACTTAGCCTAACCCCCACCTAAGTAAAAACCCCAACCTTACACACACACACACACACACACACACACAGAGAACGACACCAGACTGCTGATGCTGAACAACCCCACCGGAGAGTGATGACCACTTTATGCGTTGGACGATGCTGGAACTTCTGAGCGCATGCAAGTCATAATTGTGCATGCACACCCCACACGCACAGGTACACTGAGACGATTGAACACGAAACACACACACACACACACACACACACACACACACACACACACACACACACACACACACGCACGCACACACATATATAATATAATATATATATATATATATATATATATATATATATATATGTATATACATATATATATATATGTATATATGTATGTATGTATGTATGTATATATATATATATATATATATATATATATAGAGAGAGAGAGAGAGAGAGAGAGAGAGAGAGAGATCCTTCGTTTTCCTGCATTTCGTGTAACAGAAGTCGCTTCTACTACTAAGTTTATATCGGAATTTGCTGCCCGAATTGGGGTACTGAGTTTGAAAAATGTAAAAAAAAAAACAAAAACTTAATGGATAGAAAGGCTTTAAATTTTCAGCAAAAATCTATGGAAAGTTGAACTTTGGTTTGCACTTGTTATTTTAGTGGGATGTGAAAATATTTTCATGGTTCAACACTCACACACACCTGATTTTACCTGGAAAACGCACCTACGTCAGTGAAATAGGTGACAGACAGGCAATACAACACCCATCAACTTTTTAGCACCTACCTTTTTGGTGGCAAGTGGTCAGGTTCACCATCTGAAAAGAACTGATGAGTGTTGTGAGGTGTTAGTAGTTACACAGGCAGCTAGGAATATACGTGAAATTTTTGCGACGCGTTTTATTTACATAGCTGGGAAAAAAAAAAAAAACAAAAAATAAAAAAATTTACAGGTCAAAATCATACCATATTTACTGAAAATGTGTTGAAGTGCATGCTTTTTGATCTGCATGAGTTAGTTTATGTTTGTGAGAAAAAGAAATCCTATGACTGATTACATTTCTAACTATATGAGCAGGTGTTAGTAAGAAGGAGGAAAGACAGGCATCACAACACAAAACAACACTCAAATATTTTTGTTGTACTCACCATATGGTTCCAGAAGTAATGAATTATATAATCCAGATGTGATCACACGCAAAGAACACAGTCACTGGAAATGTTCTTGCTTTTGAGCACTTTTGTCACACACAGATCACTGTCATGAAATTTTCGAGTCGATGAAGTCGATGGGATGACAAAAAAAATCGATTAAAAATTTTAAAAGCCACGAACTGCTGTTCACAAATGGCGCTGGTAAAGGGAGGAAAGACCCGGATAACGACCGGTTTGTCTTATTACTGTGGTCAACCCAAACAAGGGAGGCACACCGAGACAATCAGCCTGCTGAGGAACGGGTGGTACAGGGCGGATCATGAGCCTGACGGGTCGGGCGGAAACAGGGACATCACAGTCGTACACGCACCTGCGCGGCAATTGTTACCATCGGACATGGCATAACAGCCCGCGAGACTGCGGGTCAGCTGGGCATCTTTTTACAATTATAATGTAAGCATCTCCACATGTCTACTTTA